>JACXGM010005738.1:5411-34480 GCA_016801145.1 Umbra pygmaea
TGAACCACACCGTTATGATATGAACCACACCGTTATGATATGAACCACACCGTTATGATGTGAACCACACCGTTATGATATGAACCACACCGTTATGATATGAACCACACCGTTATGATATGAACCACACGTTATGATATGAACCACACCGTTATGATATGAACCACACCGTTATGATATGAACCACACCGTTATGATATGAATCACACTGTTAGGAGGTGAACGCTGCAGCCGTTGTCCGCCAGGACTACTCACCTTTCCCGGTGGAGGTACCCCAGACACTGGTGTTGCTGTCTGACTCCCGGCTCTTCCTCACGGGTGCGGAGGGCTTTGCTAGACTGGCGGATACGGCTAGGTCTTCCAACGAGGAGATATCCCAGTCGTCCTCATCTTCCTCATCTTTGTACTGAAACACAATTGTCCAGATTAGATCTCAGGACTGTTTTGGGGCAGTACATGTAAATTAATGACAATCTAACTGTAAAGGAAAGTCATTTTGTTGGCAAACTTGCACCACACAAACCCATCCAGTACCTCTCAATAAAACTATTGTCAATAGGCCTAGCCTACACCTGTGTTTTAACAGTGCAACACAATGTGTATGTTCTGACCCTTGAAAATGGTCAACATTAGCTAATGGTGTCATAAAAATGACATTATCTTGCCCTTACGTTTTCCCTGCTGGCTTCCACGAGTTCCCTGGTCATAGCCCCCAGACAGATATTCCCTAACTTATATGGGAACTTGCACATGTGCTGTTGAAGGCATCAAGAGAAGGAATTCACTTCTGCTTAAGCTGTGAAATGTGTTGTGGGGTGATTTATTTGACCAATCAGACGTCAGCAAATGTTTATTATTCCTCCATGTCTTTCTTTGCTCTCAGCTGACACCAGAGAGGATTTCTCACCTTAATAATCCGTTTTAGGTCTTTGCTTTCGGGTAAGGTGTTCACTCCACCTATGGGCTTCTTTGGTCCTCTATCTGCAAGCTGCTTTTCCAGGCTCTTAGTTAAACTTTGCACCAGGTTATCTGGGAAAGAAAATTTTATTTAGCAAAAGAGCCTTTGGCAACTGTAATAAAAACAAACATTTTCATGAAAAGATGGAAGGGTTGCATATTTGAGGTATGTGTGGCGTTTATAAAGTAGCTTACAAAGGAATAAACCACAGCAGTAAAAACTAAATTCGTACTATTTGCAGTTTTCCGAATGTTCCCATTCTGGTCTTTGTAGTTCTTGAGTTGCTGTGGGTTGATCTCCTCTAACTCACTCCCTTCAGTCCACTCGTTGTCGCTCTCCAAACCAGTGACCGCTGTGCTCCTTGGCTGCTGCGGTTTAGATGGCTGGGCCTGGCTGCCCCTGGCCTGGACCGGTGTTAGCTGGTTGAGTTTGTGATGAGGGGTTGTCTGTAGTTGTGCTGGTTTGAGCTGCCTGGGTTTGTGAGGTGGCGCCTTATCCTCTGACTCCTCCTCTGACTCCTCCTCTGACTCTTCCTCTGACTCCTCCTCCTCCGACTCCTCGTCTGAGCTGAAGGGAGGGGTCCTATGAAAAAACAAATACCATCGTTTAAAATGAGCATGCAATGAATCACTCTCTTCTAGACCACTTACAAGACAAAACCGACTTTCTAAGGTATCCTTTTCAATGTAACAGGCCGTGTAGCCAGCTTTCTAAGTTGTAAAAAGAAACAAAACATATAACTGTAGCTAGAGGTGAGGTAGAGTCTTTATACATCCAGTGACAGACAGGCTCTGTGACCAATATGTACTTGGGGGTGGAGGTTTTAGGCAGGGTGCTGGTCCTTGTGCGTGGGGCAGGCTGAGGGGTGTGCAGGTGTTTGGCATGCGTTGATGGAGGTCCTGACTTCACTTGGGTCACCTTGGAGGGAAGGCTGCTGGACCGTGGTCTGGACTGAGTCACTGTAAGGGGGGGCAAAACAACAACAACATTTAATGGATTAGTTACTGTGAGTACTTCTCAAAGACTTAGAAGGATTTAAATGGACCCTAAGATGACTCATGTTGCAAGCAGCTTAAAGCTTATGGCGCTGAGCTAAAGACTGCGTTTAGTAGGGGCATTTGATTGGTGTCACAAGAGTACCAGTACGTTACCAGTTCTGGACTACAGCAGCTACATGAGGATGGGCAATACCTGGTGTTTGCAAATGGAGTCATCGCAGGCTAATTTCCATTGGAGTGGGTGGTTGGGTGCGTAACAAATTATAATAATTACAAAAAGTCCTTAGTACAATGCTAAGTAACCACGTCTAAGAAGGTTGCTCACTATGAACTGTTTTGAACTGTACCTGGGGTGGTGGGTTTGGGTTTGACCCGCTGCTCGGGGTCAGCGTCACTCCCCTTTCTTAAATCTTTCATTCTGACTCGCAGTGTGTGAGTCACGTCATCACGGTGACGCCAGTAGTCTGAAATGTCCCTGGCCACTCTCTCCCTCTCGGAGCGCACCTTAGCCATCAGGACACTGTACTCGCTTCCTCCGAGTCCCACCATTCCCTACAAACATTGCGGGGAGACGCGAAGATGGGAAAATGAGTTGAAAACAATTATCCTTGTCTTATTTTTTCAAATCTTTTAAAATAAACATGTTTATAACTGTCTTTACTAACTTCAAATGTGTACTTGTTGTCCACTGCTGTCCTTACACAACTAATAACATGAGTCCGAACAATCCCTAATAAACAACTAACGTGTAAATCCTGTCCTTACATAAGTACTATCATGTGTATTAGATATCCTTTCTTAACTACTAATGTGTATTTACTGCCCTTTCTAAACTACTAATCTGGGTTAGTTGTCCTTAATTTCCATTAACTATTATAATATTGTTTGTACCGATTTGACTCCAAGGGACTCAAGTTTCTCTGCAAGTGCTTGCTCCAGGGCAGGACGCAGCTCCCTCTTGATGTTGGGGTTCTTCCTTAGGACGCTGGTCACTGCAGGCTGCTGCTTCTTTACAACAACAGGCTTCTTCTCAGACAAGCTAGATGATTCTGGGATAAACAGTAGACAGGCAGTCAAACAAAATTACCTACAGCTTTGGCGTTTCACAGAACACGGAACAGGCAAGCATGACAATGATTTTCAGTCAGAGAGCTGCATGTCAGCTCGTTCTTCTTTCATGTACATTGGCCACATAATCTGTCATGTGACAGCCATTAATTTTGGGCAAGTAGGGGATTCACAGACTTGACTCCACAACTGCTCACTGGCTTTAAATGGCAGGCATCACAGAGTGACGAACACGCCCATGCAGAATAGCATGCATTAAGGCAGACTGCTGGCGTATCCACTGTTACCTTTATCCTCCTCTGACAGTTCCTCTATAGGATCCAGTTTAGCAGCAGAGGGAGGCTGCTCTGAATAGAAAGGGTGGTGGGGTCAAGGGTTAGACAAAAGCGGGAATTAGGAGGATGGAACTCAGGATGAGGGCACTATACAACTGATCTCAAACAGCAACTCATCGAGAGGTCTGATCTACAGATGGATTGCTGGCAGTTGATGGCTACATCAAGGCTGCGATGTAACGCCTGCCCCCTGCCTGTGGTTTCTGGCATTGCAGGGGTGAATGTTTTATGTTACCAGGCACGCTGGCAGGACGTCACACTTCACTTCTCTTCGAAGTGTTTACCATAACTTTGCACATTTAGTCAGATGAGTAACCATCCATAGCTATTGAAGACATTTCTGCAGTTTAGATTCAGAGCTGATCTTACCACATTTAGTCTTGGAAGAAACCGAGCTGTAATCTACCAGTAACAGGAGCACTGAAAGATTTACTTAAAGGAGACCTGAGTGAGAGGAAATGATTAACTTGATCAGATCCTCTATTAAAGTGACACTTTTTCCTTTTGTTTATTGGTTATATGAACTGTTTTACTCGCATGCTTGTTTGTTTTTAATGATACAAAGACCATATTACTACATTCAAGCTAGTTAGTCGCACAGGAACATATGTATTCCCCAGTTATACGTGTTGTGACCCTTAAGCGGTGATGAAAGAATCAAATCACAAAATGCCATGAAAGTCAGCAATTTTGATTAGGAATACAGCTCAAAATGTGCATACCCCAGGAGATTTGGTAATAGATGTACCATTTTCAGAGAAGATGTGAGTGAGCAGGCAAAAAAATATTTTTTCATCATTTCTCATGGGATTCATCTTCAACTGTAGGTCATAACAGAATGGCACAATCATAATAGAATATGATAACAAAGATAATATGACCCCTGTTTAGAAGTCTGCATACCCTCAGTTCTCAATACAAGTGTATTGCCCCCTTTAGCATCAATGATAGCGTGCAGCTGTTTGTGATAGTTGTCTATGAAGCCCCTAGTTCTTGCAGGTGGTATAGCTGCCCATTCTTCTTGGCAAAATGCCTCCAGGTCATGTAATGTCTTTGGTCGTCTTCCATGAACCGCACATTTGATCTCCCCAGAATAATATCATAGCAATGATATTAAGGTCAGAAGACTGTAATGGCCACTCCAGAACTTTCACCTTTTTTTGCTGTAACCACTGGAGGGTCAACTTGGCCTTGTGCTTAGGGTAGTTGTTGTGCTGGAAAGTCCAAGAGTGTCCTATGTGCAGCTTTCATACAGAAGAATGCAAATTGTCTGCCAGTATTGTCCGATAACATGCGGCATTCATCTTGCCATTAATTTTCACAAGGTTACCCGTGCCTTTAGAGCTTACACACCCCCAAAACATCAGTGAGCTACCACCATGCTTCACAGTGGGAATGATAATCTTTTCACTTTCGGTCTTGTTAACCCCTCTCCAAACATAGCGCTTATGGTTGTGACCATAAAGCTCTATTTTGGTCTTGTCACTCCAAATGACAATGTGTCAGAAGCTGTGAGGTGTGTCAAGGTGTTGTCGGGCCTATTGTAACCAAACCTTCTTGTGGCACTGACATGGTAAAGGCTTCTTTCTGGCAACACAACCATGCAGCTCAGTTCTGTTTAAGTATAGTCATAATGTGCTCCTTGAAACAACCACACCATCTTTTTTTTCAGAGCAGCCTGTATGTCTCCTGGGGTTACCTGTGGGTTTATCTCGAACAATTCTTCTGTCAGATTTGGCTGAAATCTTTCTAGGTCTACCTGACCTTGATATCAATAATAATAAGTGATTGAACAGTAATGACTGGCATTTGCAAGGCTTTGAATATCTTTTAATATCCTTTATGCAGTTCCAGTACCTTATTACACAGGTCATTTGACAGTTCTTTTCTGCTCCAAATGGCTCAGTATCTAGCCTGCTCAGTGCATCCACGTGAGAGCTAACAAACTCATTGACTATTTCTACACAGACACTTATTGCAATTTAAAATGCCACAGGTGTGGGAAATTAACCTTTAATTGCCATTTTGACCTGTGTGTGTGACCGTGTGTGTCTGTAACAAGGCCAAACATTCAAGCGTATGTAAACTTTTGATCAGTGCCATTTGGGTGATTTCTGTTATCAGTATGGTTTACAAAGAAGCCAAACTACTATGTGATAATTAATGGCTTCATATGATCACTATCCTTACATTACAGTGACATTTTTTGTATGAACAGTCATCTTGTCAACATCAATGCCAAAATGTCACAATTTCTGCCAGGGTATGCAAACTTATGAGCACAACTGAATACAGTGCTTCTTTAAGAAATATTACACAGATCGTACCCTTGTTGGTTATGATTTTTGGTGTCTATATATGGAAAACAAATATTTTGTCTGGTAAAAAAACAAAATTAAGATTAATTGAGAAGTATATTTGGAATATCTGGCTGACAACTTACCATTCACTAGCCTCTTTGGTTTTGGCTCGGGTGCTGGGGCTGTGAGGATCACTGAAACCCAACCCATAACAGTACAGTCAGTCATAACTGAGGAGAGCCGGTAGATGTGCTCTCATTGACTCCTGATCTATCCTGCTCACACTGACTCCTGATACATACACATTACCAAATCATATCAGCTGCTGCTACTGTTGTTTACCTGTCCGGTGGCCGGTACATAAACCTTCTCTACCTAGTAGACATTCACATTGACCGGTCCTCCCTGTATACAGACAAGCTGTTCCCTTTTGTTGTAAATATTCATTATTCAATTGTACATATTCCTTGTGTTGCTATTCTTATCATTTACTTTCAACTCATTGTTACGCTACACCTGTTATTTACCAAGCATGTAACAAATGATTTGAGGTGTAAATAACTATAAACAAATAAACAATCAAATTCAAGCTCATTTCCAATTCAACAAATATAAAACTGGTAATACAAAGACGAAAGTCCCCCCCCCAAAAAAAATCATACCTGGAACTTCAACCACTTTAGTAGGTGGATTTGAGGATATTTGCTTTATCTGTGAAATGAACAAAATTAATTATATTTTATAAAATGTATGTTTTTGTATTGAACTGCTGGTATTAAACCCCAAGGGTGTAATCTAATCTAAATAATGTCCAGAAGTGTTTATAGTCAGAGGGGACATGACGATTACGCTTTATCAGTAGGTGAAACCATGACTTATCCATCCGGCCCTGCTAGTTCAGGATTTCCTGTATATGGGCAGAGCGGGGCATCATTTCCTCATGTTCCCAGCAGCCCTTGTGGGGGCTGAACTGACCTGCTCCCTTTGAGAAAGGATGATGCGGTCCCTATCCAGACGCCACTGGTCACTCTCCTGCTGTTGCCTCTGGCTCTGCCGCTGCCACTCCGTCACAGAGGCCTCCAGGGTGCTGAACCTCTCCTGCCACTGAGGAGACACAGGCCATTTGATATCAAGCTGCCACGGCTTCCTGCCACAACGCTCTAAGCTCACTTCAGAAGGGCAATATGCAGCTAAAACAACAAAGCGTTCAAGCATAGATTTGACAGTTTTAACAGTCTGTTGACAATAATTGTTTAAAAATGATAAAATCCAACAAATGTTTATTTTAGTTTCTAATGCGGAAAGAGATTTGAATTTAGTTTTACTCTTTTATGAACTAATCAACTGAACCGACTAATAGTTCTGGTAACCAGTATTCTATACATGATTAGACACTAAATAATAACACAGGTATTTCATCCATTTCCTACCAGATTCTTTTCACTTTCATGGTCAGCCTTCATTTTTTCTATTTTTGATGTAAATCTTTCCACCTGCAAACAAAAGTATATAATTAACAGTCTGAGCACATTTGGAATTATTTTAATATATACTTAATAATATACCTACACCCACCAGCCATAACATTATGACCACTGGTGAAGTGAATAACACTGATAACCTCCTTATCATGGCACCTGTCAGTGGGTGGGATTGATGTGTTAAAAGCAGGAAAAATGTACAAGCGTAAGGATTTCAGCAACTTCGACAAGGGCCAAATTGTGATGGTTAGACGACTGGGTCAGAGCATCTCCTAAACTGCAGCTCTTATGGGGTGTTCCCAGTCTGCAGTGGTCAGTGCCTAAAAAGTGGTCCAAAAAAGGAAAGCGGTGAACCGCCAACAGGGTTGTGGCCGGCCAAGGCTCCCTGATGCACGTGGGGGAACAAAAGCTGGCCCGTGTGGTCTGATCCAACAGACGAGCTACTGTACCTCAAATTGCTAAAAAGGTTAATGCTGGTTCTGATAGAAAGATGTCAGAACATACAGTGCATTGCAGATTGTTGCATATGGGGATGCGTAGCTGCAGACCAGTCAGGGTACCCATGCTGACCCATGTGCACTGCCGAAAGTGCCTACAGTGTGCACGTGAGAATCAGAACTGGATCACGGAGCAATAGAAGGTCTGACGAATCACATTCTCTTTCACAGCATGTGGATGGCCAGGTGCATGTGGCTCGCTTACCTGTGGAACACATGGCACCAGGATGCACTATGGGAAGAAGGCAAGCCGGTAGAGACAGTATGATGCTTTGGGCAATGTTCTCCTGGGAAACCTTGGGTCCTGCTATTCATCTGGATGTTACTTTGACACATACCACATACGTAAGCATTGTTTCAGACCATGTACACCCTTTCATGGAAATATTCCCTGATGTCAGTGGCCTTTTTCAGCAGGATTATGCACATTGCCACAAAGCAAAAATTGTTCAGGATTGGTTTGCGGAACAGAACAACGAGTCCAAATTCCCCAGATCTTAACCCAATCGAGCATCTGTGGGATGTGCTCGACAAATAAGTCTGATCCATGGAGGCTCCGCCTCGCAACTTACAGGACTTACAGGATCTGCTGCTAACATTGTGGTGCCAGATATGACTCGACGGGTCAGGGCTGTTTTGGCGGCAGAAGGGGGACCTACAAAATATTAGGCAGGTGGTCATTAGTTTATGGCTGATCGGTGTGTATACCGACAGCTACCATTTTTTTGAATGATATTTATATATCTAAAGCCAGGGCTCTACAGTGCCCCCATTCAGGAGAATTTGCTCCTAAAAAAAGACATGTGAGACAAGGAAAAATGATTTACGAGCACAGTGTGCAAGTAAAAATTACAACCTACCATAATGCATTTCCCCCCCCGCTTCTAATTGTAAAAAAAAACTACAACTCCCACATTCCGCAAGGAGTCATGCGCCAACTTCAGTAGTTTTCTGTGACAACGCGGTGCAGTCAAAGTGAGAGAAAGGTTGGAAAAACACTGGGAAAAAGAAAAAGTGTAAATTCTGTGTTACTACAATGCGCTCTTAAATTTCTTTGTGTGCTCCGACAGTTTTTTATTTAGGAGTACATGTACTCCTTGGGAAAAAAGTTAGCGTAGAGCCCTGAAAGCATTGGTTAACTAACTAGCTACCCGTTTTTATTTTATTTATAAATATTATATCTAAAGCACAGCTTAGCTAACTTCAAGTTTCTTCAAGTATATAAATATATATCTAAAGCAATGCATAGCTAGCTAACCAGTTTCTTGAATCATAATAATTGGGTCAGATGGTTCAGCAGTTAGGGAGTCAGACTAGTAGTCGTAAGAGGTTAGTGGTTTGATTCTCAACTGTGCCAAATGTGGTTGTGTCCCTGTAACTACTTATAAATAACTCTGGATAAGAGTGTCTCCTTAATGACTAAAATGTAAAATATATATATACAGTGCCTTGCGAAAGTATTCGGCCCCCTTGAACATTTCGACCTTTTGCCACATTTCAGGCTTCAAACATAAAGATATAAAACTGTAATTTTTTGTGAAGAAGCAACAACAAGTGGGACACAATCACGAAGTGGAACGAAATTTATTGGATATTTCAAACTTTTTTAACAAATAAAAACTGACAAATTGGGCGAGCAAAATTATTCAGCCCCTATATTTTCAGTGCTGCAAACTCTCTCCAGAAGTTCAGTGAGGAAATCTGAATGATCCAATGTTGACCTAAATGACTAATGATGATAAATAGAATCCACCTGTGTGTAATCAATTCTCCGTATAAATGCACCTGCTCTGTGATAGTCTCAGAGGTCCATTGAACGCACAGAGAGCATCATGAAGAACAAGGAACACACCAGGCAGGTCCGAGATACTGTTGTGGAGAAGTCCAAAGCCGGATTTGGATACAGAAAGATTTCCCAAGCTTTAAACATCCCAAGGAGCACTGTGCAAGCGATAATATTGAAATGGAAAGAGTATCAGACCACTGCTAATCTACCAAGACCCGGCCATCCATCTAAACTTTCAGCTCATACAAGAAGAAGACTGATCAGAGATGCAGCCAAGAGGCCCATGATCACTCTGGATGAACTGCAGAGATCTACAGCTGAGGTGGGTCCATAGGACAACAATCGTATACCTCACAAATCTGACCTTTATGGAAGAGTGGCAAGAAGAAAGCCATTTCTGAAAGAAATCTATAAAAAGTGTTGTTTAAAGTTTGCTACAAGCCACTGGTGAGACACACCAAACATGTGGAAGGTGCTCTGGTCAGATGAAACCAAAATCGAACTTTTTGGCAACAATGCAAAACGTTATGTTTGGCGTAAAAGCAACACAACTCATCACCCTGAACACACCATCCCCACTGTCAAACATGGTGGTGGCAGCATCATGGTTTGGGCCTGCTTTTTTTTCCAGCAGGGACAGGGAAGTTGACTAAAATTGATGGGAAGATGGATGGAGCCAAATACAGGACCATTCTGGAAGAACCTGATGGAGTCTGCAAAAAGACCTGAGACTGGGACAGAGATTTGTCTTCCAGCAAGACAATGATCCAATACATAAAGCAAAATCTACAATGGAATGGTTCACAAATAAACATATCCAGGTGTTAGAATGGCAAAGTCAAAGTCCAGACCTGAATCCAATCGAGAATCAGTGGAAAGAACTGAAAACTGCTGTTCACAAACGCTCTCCATCCAAACTCACTGAGCTCGAGCTGTTTTGCAAGGAGGAATGGGAAAAAATTTCAGTCTCTCAATGTGCAAAACTGATAGAGACATACCCCAAGCGACTTACAGCTGTAATCGCAGCAAAAGGTGGCGCTACAAAGTATTAACTTAAGGGGGCTGAATAATTTTGCAAGCCAAATTTTTCTGTTTTTTATTTGTTAAAAAAGTTTGAAATATCCAATAAATTTCGTTCCACTTCATGATTGTGTCCCACTTGTTGTTGATTCTTCACAAAAAATTACAGTTTCATATCTTTATGTTTGTGTACGTTTCTTGAATCATATTAATATATATTATAGCTAAAGTACTGCTTAGCTAGCTACCAGTTTCTTGAATCATATTAATATATTTTATAGCTAAAGCACTGCTTAGCTAGCTACCAGTTTCTTGAATCATAATATATATTATAGCTAATGCACTGCTTAGCTAGCTACCAGTTTCTTGAATCAAAATAATATACATTATAGCTAAAGCACTGCTTAGCTAGCTACCAGTTTTTTGTTTTTCTGATCCATCTTCTGGATGACACGCTTGTTGTTTTCTTCCATGTCTTGGTCTGGCTGCTGGGGAGCAGGACTGGGTCTACGTTCGGTACTGCTCATCTGGAGATCCACTTTCTGTACAAATGACAATTAATTGTATTCAAGCAAACTAACACACATTTTTGACACAACCAAATTATCAACAGCACATTAGTTGGAATTTAGATAATGAGCCATACAAATATTTTGCTTTGGCAAAGTAATCGGAGGACCTACTTGTTGAAGAAGAGCATTCCTGTTGTGAAGCATCTCTATCTCTCTTCGGAACCCATCTCTCATTTCCTCTATCTTTCTGTGTTCTTCTTCCTTCCATCTCTCCAGTTTTATCATCAAATCCTCGTGCATTGACTGCTGGTCTCTCTCCTACAGATGAGAATATACATAGTCAAGGCAGGTAGTCTAGTGGTTACACCATAAGACCAGTAATATGTGGCAGCACCCGCCCCTCTCTAAATTGGTGGGTTCAAATGCAATTCACAACCAAGATAATGTAATCCTTAATACAAATGCACGTGTTCAAAGATTTAGTTCAATAACAGTGTCTGAACAATGTGAAAAATAGGGCAGCTCCTACTGTCGCACCTGGGAAGTTTTGGCCTGGAGGGCTTGTTTCTGTGACTCCAAGTCAGACATGGTCATCCTGAGCTGCTCCTTCAGCCGGCTGATCTCCTCTTCGTCAGCAGCGTTCTTCGTCTTCCTCTGGCTGTCTGTCCGTAACTCTGACACACACAATATACTAATGAAGAGAAAGCAGATCTACAGGTTCAGTGCTATCCCTCAAATTAATTTCTCTTAAGCGTGCGGTAGACTAGATGTTCCTGACCTGGTGCGAGCCAAAGTGACGTCATGGGAGTGCCATACCTATTTATACTTGCGCGTGGTGCTCGCAACACTAGATGCAGTCTTCTCCTGAACAGAAGTGTCGCAACTGAGGAGAGGCTACCGACTTTGATATTTCTACGGACTAGAAGAAGATGAAAAAGATAAATGATGGCAGAACTGGCAGCAGCATTGACGTTAATGTCAACAGTGGCAAAGATTAACTTAACTGTGTTATGAACAATTTACAGTTTTATTATGAACCATTAACTGTGTTATTATGAATTGTTTACTGTGCCCTCGAACTTGTCCATGCTTCCTGTTTCCGCTTTGGTGCGCACTGCTGAAAAAAAAGAGTGGTGCGCACCCTTGGCTCGCACGCGTCAAATCCCTGCGTGCCAGCAAAATCTACGTCATTTTGACGTCACCTTGGCACGTGCCAGGTCGGGAACATTGAGTATACCGCAGGCATTAGACTGAGTGGCACGTCTAGAGGTGCTGCAAACTAGAATTGGGTGTCCTCATAGAAACGGTTTTATAGAACCATGGTGAGGAACAGTGCAACCACTGGGAGTGTCCAGGTGACTTTACGCAGAGACTGGCTGATTGGCTGGATCCACCATCTAATCTGATGGATGTAATTTCCTCCATATCACTTATCTCTGTTCTCTGTCTCTCTGCCTCTCACTGGTGACCAAACATTCAAAGCTTTCTCTTGACTTACGACTCTCGTATTCATCTGGATGGCGACGTTGCATGTGATTCTGGAGAAAGGAGGAATTCATGAAGGCTTTATCACAATGTTGACACTAAAGGAAAGGAAAAGCAAAAGGAATATTAATTATACATTTACAGTCCATTAACATGGCGTCCTGTACAGTTTGTTATTCAAACATAGCAATCAAATAATGTTAGGCATGACACCTTCACAGGTCAAATGTCAGAGGAATTTTGATAAAGACTACTCGGGTTGTGTATAATAATGAACAAATCTGAATTAAATCAGTACTGTTACATATACTATCATCACAGTAAATACACAGTAAGCAAGCTGTCTGGCACATCCATTCTCACCTGAAGTATTAAATCGTGATGCATAATTGAACTGTGAGAATTGTAATACATATTGTGTCATCAGCTAGATATCAACCTAAAAGTATACAATGCATCTGGAAAGTATTCACAGCACTTAACTTTTTCCACATTTTGTTATGTTACACCCTTACTCCGAAATTGATTAAATTAATTATTTCCCTCAAAATTCTACAAACAAAACCCCATAATGACAATGTGAAAGAAGTGTGTTTGAAATCTTAGCAAATTTATATAAAAAAAGCACATTTACATAAGTATTCACAGCCTTTGCCATGACACTCAAAATTGAGCTCAGGTGCATCCTATTTCCACTGATCATCCTTGAGATGTTTCCACAACCTGATTGGAGTCCACCTGTGGTAAATTCAGTTAATTGGACATGTTTTGGAAAGGCACACACCTGTCTATATGAGGTCCCACAGTTAACAGTGTATGTCAGAGCACAATCCAAGCTATGAAGTCCAAGGAATTTGGACAGGATTGTATTGAGGCACATATTTGGGAAAGGATACAGAAAAATATCATAAGGTCCCAATGAGCACAGTGGCCTCCATCATTCCTAGAGCTGGCCTCCTGGCCATACTGAGTGATTGGGGAGAAAGGCCTTAGACAGGGAGGTGACCAAAAACTAGATAGTCACTCTGACAGAGCTCCAGCATGTAACTGTGGAGAGAAGAGAACCTTCCAGAAGAACAACCATCTCTGCAGCACTTCACCAATCAGTTCTGTATGGTAGAGTGGCCAGACGGAAGCAAATCCTCAGTAAAAGGCACATGAGAGCCTGCCTGGAGTTTGCCGAAAGGCACCTTAAGGACTCCCAGACCATGAGACACTAAATTCTCTGGTCTGATGAAACAAAGATTGAACTCTAAGACCTGAATGGCAAGCATCATGTCTGGAGGAACACAGACACCGCTCATCACCTGGCCAATACCATCCCTACAGTGAAGCATGGTGGTGGCAGCAACATGCTGTGGGCATGTTTTTCAGTGGCAGGAACTGGGAGACTAGTAAGGATTGAGAGAAAGATGAATGCAGCAATGTACAGAGACATCCTTGCTGAAAATCTGCTCCAGAGCGCTCTGGGCCTCAGACTGGGGCAAAGGTTCATCTTCCAACAGGACAAAGACCCTAAGCACACAGCCAAGATAACAAATGAGTGGCTACAGGACAATTCTGTGAATGTCCTTGAGTGGCCCAGCCAGAGCCCAGACTTGAACCCGACTGAACATCTCTGGAGAGATCGAAAAATGGCTGTGCACCGACACTCCCCATCCAACCTGATAGAGCTTGAGAGGTCTTGCAAAGAAGAATGGGAGAAAATGCCCAAAAATTGGTGTGCCAAGCTTGTAGCATCATACTCCGTAAGACTTGAGGCAATCATTGCTGCCAAAGGAGCTTTAACAAAGTATTAAGCAGAGGCTGTGAATACTTATGTGCTTTTTTGTTTTTAATCAATTTGCTAAGATTTTAAACACACTTCTTTTAAAATTGTCATTATGCGGTATTGTTTATAGAAATTATTTTTATCCATTTTGGAATAAGGGTGTAACATAACTAAATGTGGAAAAAGTGAAGAGCTTTGAATACTTTCCAGATGCACTGTATGCGAAAGTTCCTGGCATTTCCAGGCCATACGTTTTAGCTGCCGGACTGTTTCCCATGAGACTGAGCTACACAGGGGTTAAGTTATTGGCCCCACCAGCCTGGCATCACCTCGCCTCAGCTCACACAGGGAGTGACAGAGCTGAGTAAATGCTGGAGCAACCACATCACATGCCACATTTAATGCTTACCACCACCAACACAGCCTGCTTGCGCCTTCATTCAAACACAACCACACAGCTTCTGATAGCATGTAGCACCATATGCTTTGTGCTGGTGCTCATGCTTCAAGGAATGTGGTGCTTTCTCTAAAATAAAGAGATCCTTGTTGTGTGACATAATTGCATCGCTACACTGGAATAACTTTGCAAATTGCCAGTTCAATTGAATTAGTTCTGGTCAACTGATAGAATCAAGGCAAAGTATCGGTCGGCATCTGTTTGTCATGTCTAGAGGTGTCAGGGGGTGAAGAGAAGAAAAAGTATAAATATCCATAAAATAACATATTTGGTAGCAAGGGCTAAGATTTGGGGGATTCTAGAAAATTATTGTTGTAAATATTAGCAGTAAAATATGTGCCTAAAAGATGTAAAATAATGTGTTTATATATTAATGAAAAATTGTGTGCACTAATACTGCATCTATACTGTCCAGTGTATTTTATAAACTGGAAATCTGTTAATGCTTCATTTAGCATTGTGCAAAACCTGTTTAAAACATCAATCACATTGAGGTTTATTTTTCGGTGCACAGTGTCCTATCAATAATTAAGCTGGTCAGACGTCTCTACTATCAACGCGTCTGTTCTCCTTCACCTAGCAACAATGCACTGCCTAGTCATATGAAACGCTAGTTGTTGCCGTGGCAACAGCTGGGCCCTGGTCAACAGCACTGCCCTTTAAGAAATAATCTACATGTATCTACATGTTCAATAAATGCACACATACAGTACAACATATAAACATGTCATTCTGGGGCTGAAAACAGAGAACGCTAAAACATCATGTTGACGAGAAACCAATGATCTTATGGAAAGATGAACGAGGCTGGGGGAAGGTGGTTGGGTCATTAATGTTACGGCTATTGGCACCCTTTTGTAAGTGGATTAAAAGAAGTAGTTCTAATTATCACCAGATGACACCATCTGCTCTGAGTGCAGTCCTATTGTTTAGGTACCAAAACAAGGCCCATGTTGACAATACCATGGCTACCAGTCCTATCAATTGGCCACTCTACAGAAGGCTTAAACCTATTAGAAAAGTATGTATTTAATTTTACTCCAATAATGAATTCATGCTAAAGAAGAACCTCCTTTCAGTATTCTTACTATTCAAAAACCTATAACAATCAAACAAAGCGTTGTCTATGATTGAATACACTCTGGGGAACAATGGCTGGGGAGGGCTGAGGGGGGGTGACTTCTATACAATACAAATGGTTACAGACACCCAGAGGAGGCGTGCATTGCATGAGGCATTAATTACCTTATGGCAACTGGTCATGTTGATCATAGCCTGCTGGTTGAGTGTCAGGATCTTCTTCCTCTGTTTCAGCTCTGCCTTCAGCACTTTGGCCTGTTTTGTCTGCTTCTGCTGCTGGGCCAGTAGCTCCTGGTACTCCCGGGTCTGGGCCTGGAGCCTCTCCTCGGCCGCACCGAGGCTGACAGTGAGGTAGTCCTGGGAGTGGAGCAGGTACTCCACCGTAAGTTGTGCGAGGCGGAAGAGCTTGAGCAGCGCAGGGTCCACTGGGCTCTGGCAGCGAGGACAGCGTTCGCTCTCCACGCTGCAGAAGGTCACTCCCATGATGTGCTCCTGCAGAGTCTGGAAGTCGAGCTCGCTGGCCACCAGGTCCACGTCCACTGCGCTGATCCGTCGCCAGTCCACACTCTCGCGCCGCGGTCGGAACTTGAAGGGAGGGATTGTGGTGGATGTGGAGGAAGACATGGCTGGTGCCGGTGGGGCTGGAGGACACTGTCCACCGGTGGAAGGCTGGCTCAGGGGGGAGTTTAGGAGGGAGGGGATCCCTGCTGACGAGTGGGTCCCTTGGGTCTCAAGCTGGTACGGGTAATAGATGTTGTTGTAAAATGGCTGAAAAACACAAGAAAATGCATGTCTAGTTTTTATTCTTTTCAAAATGCACCTCTGGTTATTATTCTTTTTGACACACACAGTAATGAAATGTAACAGTTCAGTAATAGTCAGGGAGAAACGAATCTCGTGCAAGTATCACAGCTAGAGAACAGCAGCATATGAAAGATATGGGGAAAAAGCAAGGATTTCACCACTGCAAATGAATCAACCATATGAGATGACACATAAAAGGATAGGTATTGTATGCATTCGACGGTAATCTACCCAATTCTGCGGATGTCGAGTTGACGCCGTGTTGTCCTTACCATCTTGGATTACATTTGCCTTTAGGAAATTGAACCGAGAACGGGTATTCGTTTCCTATTGGTGTACGCCTCCTTCAGCTGTACGCCGCAACACTGAGGCAGGGCGTCCTCATGATCACCATGGAGACGGAACAGAGCGTCCCACTTTACGGGCTCCTTGGAGAGAAACATGTTATGAAAATATTGCACCTAATAAATCCCACAAGCACGCCATGACTGCAAATCACAGCATCCTTGCGAGCTGGATGTTTTCAATATATATATAATGTAAACAGAACAGGGCTAGATATATTGTACGTTAATTAAGTTAATATCCAAATAAAAAATATTGTTTAAACTAGTTACTGTACTAGCTTTTAGCGTTCTTGGATGTCTGTCAAGATTTCTGTCAATGACTTGAAATAATTCCAATGAAAATATAATTGACACCATTGAGCATGTTAATTATTGTGTTTTTATACTGACACTTTGTCTAGCTTACATATAAAACCAAAATACACACCGATTTGACTGTATCTTACAGTAATCGCAAACATTATGTTAGCATTGATTCAACTGTGAAGTTTATACATATATAATAAAAATAGCTACCATTAGGGACTTTATATGTAACGTTAGTTTGCTATCTATCTATATAATTTAGAGAAAACAAAATTTTAACTTTAAACAGTACTGTTATTGCACCATCCAATTCGTGGCCTCCTCAAATTCCTAGCTCTGCCTCCTTTATAACAGCTTTTAACTAGTTGGGACAAGTTGAGCCAAAGAGAACACATGTGGAGAAAGAAAGAGGCTAACAAATTAATTTAATTTAACTTAAACGTGACTTTCAACAATAGCTCGTGTAACCACACAAATACACATTATATTATTAGCTTGCGTACGTTATTTATAACGGTAAAAAGCAAACTACTGACTGTACTGTAGCTGTTTGAAGCTTTGTTCTGTACCAGTGCTTGCGGTTCTTTCGAAGACACTAGCTAGGTATTATTAAGCTGCTGTTGGCTACGAAACTCTGAAAACTAAAAGTATTTAAACGTTATAACAGTACGTACGACGTGTAGGTTAACGAATTGGTGATCTTTTCGAACATTTAATTTCGCTGCAAAATGGAAACTTGTTGAACATGCAAGTTCAATGCATGAGTTTATTTTTGGTTATCCAATAAGCTAAATAAACAACTATTTAATCGAATTGCATGTTTTAGTTAGCTATATATTTAAACTTACCACAATGTTTTAACAGTCCAAATTACGTTCTTATAGGCACAGAAGTTTTGCTGAGACTCGGATGGGCTCCAGAGATGGAGACCGCCGTGACGTAGCAGCTGCTACATTCCAAAAGCTCAGCTCATCGTTCGTCCCTCCGACAGAAAGGGGGAAGGGAAGAAAAGCTGTTTAGATCAAGGAGGGAGGGTTTGAACACGTTTGACTAGAGCAGCGTTCTAAATTCTAACGGCTTTTACGTTGTGTAAAGTTTAGTCACAGTCGTGGCATAATAGAACAAACACTTCTCTTCGATATTTACAGTACAATCAATTAATCACTTGTTCTTTTCTGTCAGCAACACTCGACAACGTTTTGGAACGGACCGTGGCGCTGCCTGGGTGTTCGTCTTTTCTCCCTTTGTCCAGAAGGCATCTATGCAATCGCATGCGACATGCATTTAGAGCCAACGTGCTTGCAACATCACATTTACATATTTAGTGCATTTGCGGAATTTTATTTATAGTGTCTGTATTGGTTATTGTTATTATTCTTTTAAATGCATGTATGTACTTAATTACTATATTATTTCAATTAAATCAACACCGTCCAGTCCGGTAATCATTCCGTTGAATGGTCCACCCTGTGCAACATTTTGTTGGAAGTTTGGGTTGAGCCACAGCTGTTATTTTTATCGGGATAAAAATCGATAGGACAATAATAGCGGCTGCGGCCAAGGTGGAGCTGTTTTTGTGTGGCTAAAGCCCCCCTTATGTGGTGTGTTTTATGAACATCCACAGATATGTGCCTTGTTCTGCCAGAAGATGTCAGTCAAGTCTTTTTATACACGAGTTCTCTGGTAGACCCACTGCGATATAAATCACTCATCCGGTCCCATCATAGTCCACATTCATTTTAAACTCACTTCATTAGCTACACCTGTTCAACTGCACGTTAACACAAATATCTGAACAGCCAACCACGTAGCAACAAGTCAATGCATTTTTGCATGTAGACATGGTCAAGACGATTTTCTAAAGTTCAAACTAAGCGTCAGAATGGGGAAGAAAGGTGATTTAAGTGGTGTTGAATGTGGCATGATGGTGCCAGATGGGCTGGTTTGAGTATTTCAGAAAGTGCTGATCTACTAGGATTTTTCTGCACAACCATCTCTAGTGTTTAGCTACATTGAATGGTCCGCAGAATAGTAAATATCCAGTGAGTGGCAGTTCTCTGAGCGAAAATGACTTGTTGATGGCAGTGGTCATAGGAGAATGGCCAGTCTGGTTCGAGGTGATAGAAAGGCAACAGTAACTCAACCATTTGTCATAATAAAGGTATGCAGAAGAGCATCTCTGACCACACAAAACGTTGTACCTTAAAGCAGACAGCAGGCTACGTTAGCAGAAGACCACACTGGGTGCCTCTCCTGCCAGCTAAGGAAACTGAGGCTTCAATTTGCATGGGCCCACTGTTACATCCCCCAGTATAACTTTATCAATGTTTATACAAAAGTGAGTACACCCCTTACATTTTTGTAAATATTTAATTATAACTTTTCATGTGACATCACTGAAGAAATGGTACTTTGCTACAATGTAAAGTAGTGATTGTACATTTTGTATAACAGTGTAAATTTGCTGTCCCCTCAAATAACACAACACACAGCCATTAAGGTCTAAACAGCTGGCAACAAAAGTGAGTACAGCCCTAAGTGAAAATGTCAAAATTTGGCCCAAAGTGTCAATATTTTGTGTGGCCACCATTAATTTCCAGCACTGCCTTAATGGATGTTAGAGGCCTTGTGCTCCTCCTTCCATTTGAGGATGCAGCACAGATGCTTAATAGGGTTTAGGTCTGGAGACATGCTTGGCCAGTCCATCACCTTTTCCCCTTAGCATCCTTAGCAAGGCAGTGGTCATGTTTGGGGTCGTCATCATGTTGGAATACTGCCCTGGGGCCCAGTCTCCGAAGAGAGGGGATCATGCTCTGCTTCAGTATGTCACAGTACATGTTGGCATTCATCCCTCAATGAACTGTAGCTCCCCAGTGCCTGCAGCACTCATGCAGGCCCAGACCATGACACTCCCACCACCATGCTTGACTGTAGGCAAGACACACTTGTCTTTGTACTCCTCACCTGGTTGCCGACACACACACTTGACACAATCTGAACCAAATAAGTTTATCTTGTGCTCTTTAGACCACAGGACATGGTTCCAGCAATCCATGTCCTTAGTCAGCTTGTCTTCAGCAAACTGTTTGCTGGCTTTCTTGTGCTTCTTCTTTAGACAAGGCTTCTTTTTGGGACGACAGCCATTCAGACCAATTTGATGCAGTGTGTAGCGTATGGTCTGAGCATACTGACCCACCACCCCTTCAACCTCTGCAGCAATGCTGGAAGTACTCATTTGTCTATTTCCCAAAGACAACCTCTGGATATGACGCTGAGCACATGCACTCAACTTCTTTGGTCGACCATGGCAAGGCCTGTTCTGAGTAAAACCTGTCCTGTTAAACCGTTGTATGGTCTTGGCCACCGTGCTGCAGCTCAGTTTCAGTGTCTTGGCAATCTTCTTATACCCTAGGCCAGGGCTGGCCAACCCTGACCCTGGAGATACACCATCCTGTAAGTTTTAACTTCAACCCTTGTTGTGGGCAACATGTTTTACCTTTCCTTAAGGTAATTATCAGAATCAGGTGTGCTATATTAGGTTTGAAGTGAAAACTCACAGGATGGTGGATCTCCAGGAACAGGGTTGGCCAGCCCTGCCCTAGGCAATCTATATGTAGAGAAACAATCATTTTTTCAGATCCTCAGAGAGTTCTTTGCCATGAGGTGCCACGTTGAACTTCCAGTGACCAGTATGAGGGAGTGTGCGAGCGATACGACCAAATTTAACACACCTACTCCCAATTCACACCTGAGACCTTGTAAAACTAACAAGTCACATGACACTGGTTAGGGAACATGGCTAATTGGCTAATTTTCACTAAGGGGCGTGTGTACTCAATCTTGTTTTTGTTGAGTAATTTTGAGGGGACAGAATATTTACGTTGTTATACAAGCTGTACACTCATTACTTTAAATTGTTGCAAAGTGTAATTTTTTCAGTGTTGTCACATTAAAAGTTATAATCAAATATTTACAAAAATGTGAGGGGTGTACTCACTTTTGTGAGATACTGTATATTTACCCTGGTTTGTGTGGAGTTCTCTGTGCTGTGTTTCTGTCCTGTTCTGTGTGTTTGTTCCCGTCAGTTTGTGTGTCTCCCACAGGTGGCGCAGATTAGTCCAATTATCACTCATCAATGACTCCTCCCATACAAAATGACCCCTCCCCTACATAATGGCTCCTCCCTTAAATAATTCAGTCCACCTGGTTCCGCTCATCAGCTGCAATCCCCTCATACCCTTCATCTGTATATATTGTGCCACTGTTTGTTTGTCAGGAGCTCACTCTTTAGTCTGTATTCATACTTTGCACCTGACGTTACAACTACTGGCTGGCGGGCAAGAACATCATTCTCCTAGTAACGAAACCTAGTAAGCTAAAAAATGATCTTACCATACGAAAGTTGGTGAAATCGACATGCCAGATAGTGATAATAATACATACATCAATTAATTCATGCATGAATTCATGATAATTCATGTACCCTTAAGGCTGTTTTATGGTTCTGGGTCAAATTGACGGCGTAGGGGACGGCGTAGCTGTGTAGCAGATTTGGCCAGACTGTGGCTGATCTGCTACGGAGAGTGCCAGAGGGTGCCCTTCGTCCCTCCTGCCATTTACTCCTCAAGCAAATAATAGAAAATAATAACAATTCTCAAATAGTCTGTGTCACGGTTGCAAGTATTTTTTATGTGGGGTGCCTTTGTTTTTCTAGTTTCAGCACATGCTATTTAAAAGTTCTTTGAATGGCCCTGCTTAAGGCCACTGGTTCTCAAACCTCTCCACAAAGAAGGTGTCTGTAGGTTTATGGGGGAAAACCTTTGTAAATGTTTGATTGAGAGAAATGGCTTTTGGCCCAAACTGATGGACTCTGCATAACCTGCATTTATTATATTCATCATTGAACTGGAATATTTGTTTGTAGAAGCCTAGGCTGTTGGTTGCATACAAGTCTCGTCATTTCTTTATAATCTTTTTTCTTTCTTTTTCAAGAGGCCACATTCACACAGTTTTCTATAAAAAAAACAGCATTAATGCATAGGCAATCATTGTATGACAATGTAGGTATATACACACACAAAGTACTATTAGAAGACTGGCTGGTGGGGATAGGTTCAGTTCATGTTCCAGAAGCATTGAACCAAAAATATCAAAAATGTATCGCCTCGTCCATGTCTCTCAGTGGCTGGAAAAGCACAGAAAAAAGGCAGCGCCTTTAAGCAAAACACAGGCGAAGAAACTCAACACAATGTGGCTCAGACAGTCGGTGTTTCACAAACAGCCTACTATGAGGAGTAGCAACATACTAGTTTACTGACATAAGCTTAGCAAAAAACTCTGAAATATTTTGGACACAATGACGGGATTATCCGTTTGTAAAGTGTCTATATGTCAGTAACGTTTTGAAATTAGCAGTTTGACAGCAAGCAGTACTTTGTGGGCAGTTGTGCTAAAGTTTGCTTGCTAACAAAACATAAACTGGCTGGCAGACATCTTGGAAATAACCTTCTGGTGGTGAGTGACACAGGCAACACCCTCCAGCGTTATGGCGGTGAAATGCACAGTGTTGCAAAGAAAAGAAGACAATTTCATAGTGGTTGGTATAAACTGGGACATTTTAGCATGGGCAGGGTGTACGTTTTTAGATGGAGACTTCCTCACACGACAAAACAGATTAGCAAACATTAGCAAATGTTAGCTAGCTAACTAGTAACACTCATCTTTGATTATGAAGTCATTCCTGTTTTTCACCTCCCATAAGAAAGCGTTGTTAACCCATCCACTCTTAAAAAAAGATAGCTATCCATACTTTTGTAGGATTTTATTTTTAGCGTAGTGTAAGGTGATGGTATCTCTATAAGATAGATGTACATATCTCCAAACTCCAAGTCTGGTAGAAACTTTGTCAGCTTCAAAGCAATGAAAACATAAGCGGGTGCTGTGTATGGATCGCAATTTCCAAGTATGTTAATCGTTTCATGATATCTAATTTTAACATTCGGTGACATATGGTCTAAATCAGTGTTTCTCAAACTTTTTTTTAAATATTTGACTTACTTTAAATTGCCTTTTTAAGCCAAGTACCCCCTGACCAGTGCCAAGTACCCCCTGACCAGTACATAGTGTTTTATTGTTATTATTATTATTATTATTATTATTATTACTACTATTGTCATTACTATTTTAAAATTCTTATATTGTTGTAATTCTTGTTTTTAAGCCCACTGCATAGAATCGCCGAGCCATGTCAAAAAGAATTTCTCTGCATAGGATGATGTATGTTATTCAATGCATATGATAAATAAACAACTTTGACTTTGACTTTGACCAGCACAAAACAGTTTTGGGAAAAAAAAGGTCTATAAAGAGGTACAATACAGCGCCGGCAGTGATAGATTCACTAAACAACAAAAACATTTAAATGCTACATTTCAAATATTTAGAATCCATCACTTAATTCATTAGTTAATATACAGTAGGATTATTTTAGGAATTATGCATGACATATTTTTTATTAGCATTTCTACAAAAAACGTATGTACCCCTTGTAGTACTCCAAAGTACCCCTAGGGGTACACATACCCCATTTGAGAAGCACTGGTCTAAATAGTTAATTGATTGTAGTATTGGAAATTTGCAAGGCTGAAATTCCCCTGACTGGCCACTGTTCTTCACCATTTTCTCCCCGTTTCTTGCACGCCAGATATCCATGATAATCACATGAATGCAAAGTATTAATTGGTTGGGTGTGGTTGTGGCCACACTTGCTCTCTCTGACTGCTCATGTATAGATGTCTCTCTGTCAGTTTGTTAGTAGTGATAGTTGAGTGAGAGCTTTGTTTGTTAGTGTGAGTGTGATAGGCCTATGTAGTGTGTGGAATTGTGCTTGTTTGTAGCTTGCTCTGTGTGATATTATTATTACTTTGTCATTAATCATTTGTTCTTTTGTCTTCCCAGGGAGAAGGGGAACACTTAGGAGTGTTAGGCAAGTCGCCCATGGGCTTACATTACCCATAGCGTATTCCGTTGTCTAAATACAGCAGGTTAGATCTGAGCGGTCCACCCCCTGTATTTTTGTCAGGGCACCTTGACTGTGTGCCATATTAGTGTATGTGTTTTGTTAGGTAGTTAAGACAGATTAGGGATGGGGTTTATATTTTTACTTTCTTTGCTTTGGATCCGCTCAGCCTCTTTCCCAAAATTATTATTTACCGTGGCTAATACAGAGCCTGTGTTGAAATGGTACACTTCTGTCTTTGTGTCCTTGCTTGCACTAACAACTCCATACTGTAACGTTTCCCAGTTCCCCTTCCCTGGACACTGCCATTTCCTTGGTTTATGTGTCACAGAACTACACTTCCCATTCACCAGTTCGTCTCCCAATGGACTACAGCTTCCTACTCATGTCTCCTAAGAACTACAATTCCCATACCCGGACACAATTAGCCTAATTCACCACACCTGCTCACTCTGCACAGTATTTAAGCCACACTCCTCTCCTTGCCTCTTTGCGAGGTATTGTGAGTATTACACTTCATTATTCTGAGCATTCTCTTGAGTATTTGATATTCCGGTCTGACCTTAGCTTTGTTTATGCATTTATTCTGTCTTGGATTACCCCTGTACCTTTGCCAACACCCTAACTTTGATATTCTGGCCTGAACCCTGCTCCGTTTATACATTTATTCTGTCTTGGATTATATTTTGTGCCGTTGCCTTTTGACAAATATATTATACCTGTTTTTAATAAACAGTGTTCCTTTATCTGTTTAGAAGTGAATCATTACACATACCTCCTTCACTGACCAGCGGGTGTCCTTGTGCAGTGGGTTTGACATCCCCTCCCTCTCGGCGGGGCAGTGCATAACACCCACCAAAATTGGACAATAGAAAATTGGAAAAATGTTTCCTGGTCTGATTAGTCCCAATTTCTGCTGCGACATTCAGATGGTAGTTTCATGATTTGGCATAAACAACATAAAAGCATGGCTCCATCCTTCAATGGTCAGGCTGTTGGTGGGGGGTCTCATGATGTGGGGGATATTTTATTTTCACATTTGAGCCCCTTTGTACAAATTGAGCATTGTTTAAATGCCACAGCCTACCTGAGGTTTGTTGCTGACCATATCATCTCTTTATGACCACAGGGTACCCATCTTCTTATGGCTACTTCCAGAGGGATTACGCACCATGTCACAAAGCCCACATCATCTCAAACTTGTTTCTTTAACATGACAATGAGTTCACAGTACTCAAATGGCCTCCACACACCAGATCTCAATCCATTTGAGCACTATTGGGATGTGGTGGAATGGGAGATTTGCATCATGGATGTACAGCCGATAAATCTGCAGAAAGTGCATGATGCAATAATGTCAATATGAACCAAAATCTCTGAGGAGTGTCCCTAGCACTTTGTTGAATCTCTTTCAAAAAGAATTAAGGCAGTTCGGAAGGCAATGGCGAGTCCAACCTGGTACTCGCAAGGTGTACCTAATGAAGTGGCCTGTGAGTGTACAAATCAAGACGTGGAATACATAACGCATTGAAAATCTGTCAAATGAATATATCTATTCCACTATTATCAAAGGTAAACATTGTTGTTTCAGGTGAATTGACAATTTTCTGACATCTTAAGTGCAGACGTCCATTGCGCTAGCTGACATACGACAATGAGGGGAAACGTCATCTGTTTTAGTTCAGGGAAGTCAGGCACAACAGCTTTGCCAACAAGAAAAGAACAATGCTCTCCCTTGTTAATGGAGGCCTAAAGACAGTACAGGATCTGTCTTTTGGTACCAGTCAGCATACACACACACACATGCACACACATGCACACACACGCACACACACATGTGCTCACACAAGCACACACACACACACACACACACACACACACACACACACACACACACACACACACACACACACACACACACACACGCACACACACACACGTGCTCACACACGCACACACACATGCACAACACATGCGTAAACACAACATTCAATCTTAAACCCTACATTCCATCTTGAGAGAGCCTTTCGGATATCATCAGCTTAAAGAAAGACAGAGGGAACAGCTGAACTTGCTGTTGGAGTCCCACTGCTGCAGTAGATTGACAGTAGACACTCCAGTATGTGATCATCTGAACCTGGTCTGTTTTGCTGGTCAGTCTCCAGGCAGCATCAGGACCTGATGAATAGAGGATTTAATTCCCTCAGACATTGTTGGAAACAAACCGACAGGACACTTTTCTCTCAGGGACCTTTCAGGACGTGTGGTGTCATCCCGACAACGCATCACTGAGTTCAGCATTAGGACAACCTGCTGAAGTGGAGGATTTGGAGGTCCAAGTTTCAGCCACATGTTTTCCCACAAGCCGACTGCATACGTAATTCAAAGGTAGATATTGGTGATAACCCTCTGGAAGGTGAAGCAGTCAGAGGGAGTATTTAAGGGCCAACCATTCTATTGAAATTGTAATTTGTTCTTTTCCCAAACACTCATTGTTGTCTATTTCTGACAGGCGAACCCAGTAGTGCTCAGATACAGAGTAGTGAGGTCACTCGTAGGAAGAGACATGAAAGTAAACTGCTGCAAAGGCAAAAGGCAACCTACGGATCTGCCTATTGTGTACCCACTAACAGGAATTGTTATGGTAACAGGAAGAACTGCACACAAGTTGTATGGGATTTGTTCAAAGAGTGAGTGTGGAGGGAAATCTCCAAGGCAGAAAGGAATAAAAATAGAGATATTAGCAATAATCTAAATAGAAAGAGGAGTTAACAGACAAGGAGAGGCGTTTGCAATATGTGGACTAGAACTGGCTGTCCTTAAGTCAAAATATATATATATATATAATATATATACATATAAAGGTTCTTTAAAGTTTCTGTGATGGGGTATATAGTTCCTTGAAGAACCTTTAACATCTAAAGAACCTTTCCATAGCACAAAAGGTTCTTTGTAGCACCAAAAGCTACTTTAGATTATAAAATGGTTCTTCACCATCAATCTCATTTGACCTTACATTTTTTGAGTAAATTTGTGTTTCCCATACATTGATTTATTTGTGGTGGCGTGCCACAATCTCTGCACTGACCGCTATAAATAGATTTGTGCTTCCTATGTTAGTTAGACTGCAAAACATATTTAAACTTATATTAGTGACATATAAGGCAACATGTTTAGTATTGGGCAGTTATGCATTATTTTCACATTTCTTATTTGCACTAAGAAAAAATTAGTTCTTCAAGGAACCTTTCAGTGAAAGGTACTTTGGGGAACTAAAAAATGTTATTCTATGGCATCGCGGTGAAACCCCCTTTTTGGTTCTTCCTGGCACCTTTATTTTTAAGTGTACTTAAACTTGTGTAGTTTGATTAATAGAATTGTTTCATTTTCTTAGTGTAGTTTCAACAATGTTCAGTCCAACATGTAGGAATATCAGTTATTGACAGAGAAAGCAATAGCAGAAAGGGAACACAGGCATCAGGTGAACTTTGCTTTCACGTTTGACATGTAATATAAAATCATGTGATCATCGACTTGTATCTTCACATGGATTTTGGGTGGGGAAGGACAGGTTATTGTTATCTCCATGGTCACAGGACTACGGGGCCAGACATTTGGCATTTAAACACAAGACTGTGATAACATCACATTTCTTTTTTTTCTCCCAGCCGTTCTAAAGGTCAAGTGCTTATCTTGTCTTGGTTTGACAGGAGTGAGATCCATTCTCTAAATTGGGAGGGAATCAGTCTGGAGATTTGCCAGAGACTACTGTGGATACAGCCTTTCCCACTCTTCACCCATGATAACCTATTTTAGGTTCTGCTAACAATCCTAACAAGATATAAAGGTATTATGATGGTCTATGGGGATGTTTACAGCACGTGTCTCTACTTTCACAGCATCAGCCAGTACCCAAACACTGCACCTTCTGCAAAGCAGAGCTGCCTGTACTTAGGTCATGTTTTTAACACCGCCAGAGGTTTACAGACCATACAAAGTTTGTTACATTAAGAGACTGAAAGTCAGCATTACGTACAGCTTTACAATGACAATGCAGCAGCTTTTTAATCTTTCATTGATTATAAGCTGTACACTGGTATTATAATTTTCCCAGATGACCTGCAGAGAGGATAACAAGTGCCTTTAAAAGACGTTACAATGACATAACTCCATTGTCGTGCTTGATCCTAGCCAAAGGGTTTGAAACACAGCTTGATGTGATGTCGCAGGACAATAAGCCCAGTGTGTTTACTGCACTATGGCAGTAAACAGCAATGTTATGGGGCATATTGCAGTAATGTAATCATAAGAACTGGTCCAAGGAAGAGTTTAACAATTCAGTGTTGCATGTAGCAGTATCTTTTATCATGTAGCAGTATCTTTTATCATGTAGAGTATCTTTTATCATGTAGCAGTATCTTTTATCAGGTAGCAGTATCTTTAATCATGTAGCAGTATCTTTTATCATGTAGCAGTATCTTTTATCATGTAGCAGTATCTTTAATCATGTAGCAGTATATTTTATCATGTAGCAGTATCTTTTATCATGTAGCAGTGTCTTTTATCATGTAGCAGTATCTTTTATCATGTAGCAGTGTCTTTTATTATGTAGCAGTATCTTTTATCATGTAGCAGTATCTTTTATCATGTAGCAGTATCTTTTATCATGTAGCAGTATCTTTAATCATGTAGCAGTATCTTTAATCATGTAGCAGTATCTTTTATCATGTAGCAGTATCTTTTATCATGTAGCAGTATCTTTTATCATGTAGCAGTATCTTTTATCATGTAGCAGTATCTTTTATCATGTAGAGTATCTTTTATCATGTAGCAGTATCTTTTATCA
>JACXGM010005739.1:0-20143 GCA_016801145.1 Umbra pygmaea
TGTTCTATGCTATATTGCACGTGTTTTTATAGCTTTTTATGATATTTTTCAAGTGTTTTAATAAATGTTTCAAGTTCAAGTAGTTGGAATCTTAGAAAATCCTTTTTTTTACTGTGGTATCGAAATCGGCATCGAGAATCGTGTAATTTTACTGGTATTGGCACCGACTACTGAATTTTTGGTATCGTGACACCCCTAATAACAACAACGCACTCCATTACAGAGCAACACATTGGATATCATTACATCAATGACAATGTATTTTCCTGTTATTTAAGTTTCACAAGTATGTTTATTTTTTGTGATTTCACCCTGGCATTTGTTGTATGAAACATGGATTAATATTCTACACTGGGTCCATCACCCGCCAACTGCATGCTTCCAGCTATATTTGTTTGCAACATTTTCATTAAGTTAATTGGTGTTAATACAGTGCAGCTGCGGTATTCCTGCCAATTTACCCCTTGTAGCGCATAGAATAAATGCCAGTTTCATGGATAAAAAAGATGATTACATCGTCTGGCACCTATGCTTGGATGTGTCCATTTGGCTATGTGTGAATTCAGTCATCGCACAGCCCTAATGACATGTTTCAGTAACTCTCTGTTACACACATCACGCACAAATGAAGAGGGGAGAGCATGTTTGATTGGCAGGATCAGAATGTTCAGATAACTCTGCACAGTGAAAAGTTAGAACTTACAAATTTAAATGGAATCTCATGACCAATACACCTGCGTTTTCAGAACGCAAGACATTATTTTGTCTGCGTAAAAACGCAGAATCCTGCGTTAACGTGACCTCTGATGATAATAACCACACATTATCTCTTTCCTGTAGCCCTCCACATTTTCCTGCAGCATCTCGTACCTGACCAGAATAGAAATATTAGCTAACCGTAACCTTCCATATGATCATGCAGCATCTCGTAACCAAACAGCCGAACAACATTATCAACCATACATTATCTTATTCTTGACCACCACAGTATGTGGCCACATTTAAAGCTGCAGTGTGGAACTCTTACATATAAACAAACATCCGTTACAAACCAGTTCACACAATGCTGATTAAGCCTATTGCCGCCAGGTCAATCACTCTTTATTTGGCAGTGAACCGTGTTTTTAAATTTGGTGTCTGTTGCGACATTCCCGCTCTGGAGCACCAATAGTGATGTGTTTTACATCACCCAGCAATGATTGGTTTACCACAATGGAAGAAGGGAGCAACCGTTGTGAAGGAAGGATGGGCTAACATTACAGGAACTAGGAGTATGCTGTAAAATGCTGCAGAAAAACCCCAAGAACGGTTTAAGAAAGATTTCTGATGCTCCAGATGAAAAAGAAACTCACCGTTCAGATGAAGGATCACAGTCTAAAAAAGAAAGCGATGTATTCGTACGTGTACGTCATAAACTCACGTCACCAGTGTTTGTGTAATTACTCTCGGCCAGGAGGGGATGACAGAAACTCCACACTGCAGCTTTATATTGTATTTAAGTTTCTTTGCAAATATATCTGGAAAAAACATGTTCCCAAGATCAAAGACACTGACTAACTATGTTCTGAAGCTTTGGTTCACCATGTCCATTGAGTAGTTTTCAAGCAGGTCTGTGCCGTCCTCTTACCTCTTGGAGGCAAACTCCAGCTGGGTTGATATCTTGGCGTTCTGGGACCTGAGGTCTGAAACCTGCTCCTGGAGCTTGTCACTCTGTTCCCCCAAGGCTTTGTCACTGTCGGCCCTCTCCTTCTTATAGGAGGAAAACACCTCCTGCAACTAAACACACCCCATGCTCTGTTAGACCCCATACTGACACCACCATTTATCAACCTGTCCAAGAGACATTGTGTTAGAATCTATTCCATCATAAGACGGTGGACTTTTGAAATAACCTCTACATGTTGGCACAGCACAGCACATCGGTTTTGGTCCGATTTAAACTGAGCATTCAAATCATTACATTATAAATGGGAGCTGATGAAGATTTGCTCTAAAGGCATAAAAAAGGAAATAACTAGTAACCAAGCCTTTTGTCATCATTTGGAGTTCACCAAACTGATTTTAGATGCAGTTAAAAGATGAAGTTAAAGGTGATATAACAGATGGATTTTTTTTCTTCTCATTGGTACAATGACTAAAGTGGCTAAATTTGTTAAAAGGGATAAAATGGTATGTGTTGTTTTTGTTACATGGGTGCCGCCATTTTGGATTTCAACAATCTGCTACATCACTGGTATGGTAAGCTACTACGTGGCTAGCACTAGCAGCTCAGCTATAGCAGGTACAGTAATGAGTCTGAGGCTAACCGACATGACTGAGAAAACAAAAACCAACAGGTCTGGGGGGGTTATACTGTATTGCCCCTGGCTGCAGTAATGAATGGTATAGGGCTAAGGCAGCTGGGGTTAAAATACATTTCCACAGGCTTCCTTTGACAAGGAAACCAGCCCTCAAGTCATGGCTAGCTGCCTAAAAACTAGCAAGCCTACTAAGCAAAGGGCTGGATGTACGTTATTGTAACATACACAGAATACGTACATATTTACATACATGCACAAATAAAGCCTAACGTGTAGGCTTTATAGCATTAAACAAAACTGAGACTGACACTGGGCAATAATTGAAATTGAGTCATGAAACCAAGCTAGATACAGTACCAAACAACCCAACCTAGGGGAAAGGCCATCAGCTAAACACATTAGAAGCACTCATGTCAAACCCCACGATCTAGCACTCCAACCATAGACTGTATAAATAAACCATGACTCTGACATTATCACAGATCGATAATAATGCATTTACTAGCTGCCATCTAAACCACAGCGGATCTGTAAACAGAATCCAATGTCCCTTTCTACTTACCCTGAAGCTAGCGGATGTTCACCGTCTCAGGGCAGATTGTTGATGCAGAGGGAGTTCAACTCGCAGAAATAGCTACTAGTTCCATAGTAAGAGATATCGGTGCAACATCCATCCGTGCTATATTTATCAACACTGACAAAGAAAAAATCTGCCAACTATGAACTAGCCTAAAGTAAACAGCAAAATCCTATGTGCAGGTAACTTAACAAGCGACCGCATTGGATAAATTCGTCCAATCACATTTTCCATTCATCTGCCTTGATTTTCTAAAATGCACAGGACCTCAATCATATTCTTCCATTTTCTCCAAATGCACACGATACATAAGCAGTCTCTATTCCCTAAAATGCATAATGTGCTTGGATACAAAGAGAGTGCATTACAGTAGGCTACGGCCCTCCAATCTCCCACCACATTTCCCTCTCATAAAACCATGAAGCACTATTGGTCCATTAATAATTTACTGTGTACATTACAACGCACATCATCCAAATACAATCTAATGCATCTTTTAGACAACTTTGTATTGTATGCCGTTGAACTGACTCATTTTCGTGATTAAAATCCTGCAGTTGTTGCCTGTACTGTAGACCTTCTCAGGTCCTACCATACCAGTGACGTCATAGAAATTGGCAGCGTTCTATACTTACAAACGCAGTTTTGGGTGTTGCTTAAAAAAAGCTATGTATTGATTTTTTTATTACCTTTTTTGTGTAATTGTTTTTAATTGTCATAAATAACATGTAATCAACATTGATTATTTCAGTTCAGTTCATCTTTAAGGTTATCTAGCTAGTCCACCGTGGTGATGGAGATGTTTTCTATTAAATATAAGCCTACTTTGGCAACGCTTTGATAATTCCAAGCCTCTAATTTAACAGTAGTTAGCACCTGTTTAAAAAACAGTAATGGTCCGAAGCTAAAGAGTTAACTTAGGTGCCAGTTATATATAGCAACATTATTTCTATAGAGATCTTAATGGTATACAGCAGGGGTATTCATCTCTAACCCTATGGGGTACGGAGCCTGCTGGTTTTCTGTTCTACCTCAACATTAATTAGACTCACCTGGTGTCCCAGGTCTAAACAGTTCCCAGATTAGAGGGTTGTAATGAATAAGTGGATCTGGTTGAGTTTGAGGGATATATAGAGTGTGGGTAGGGGTGTGCTGCCCTCTAGTGACTGACTAAGTGAATGTGTATCAAACATCGCACGACTAAGCGTGGGGAATCACCTGGCGTAGTGCGGCCTTGGCCTCCACAGCCTCCGTCGACTCAGTTGCCATGGTAACGATGCCTGAGGGCGTGGCTGCAGTTGGGGTGGTGGCCGGGGAGCGGCGGGGGGTGGAGGTCAGGGAGATCTCCTCGGGTGCTGTGCCTGAGGAAGGTGGTCAGTATTGTGGATTTATAAACATGATACATGAAACAGGATAATGAAGGTAATCAGGACAAATCACACTCACACTCACACTCACACTCACACTCACACTCACACTCACACTCACACTCACACTCACACTCACACTCAATGTCAAGGAAGGATCCTCCGAAGCCAGAATTGAGGATGCTACGTCATCGAAGTCCGTCAAAGGACTGTTCATATGTCAAGGATCCTCCAAATTTCAACGAAGGACTGAGTCCTTCATTCTGAGAATTTCCCATAGACTGTCAAGGATGCATATGTGTATCCTTCGCGCTCCCAAAGGACCCACAATCCAATGCGCGAGGCTTTGCCAACTCGTTAAAAAAATAAATAATTGGCGGACGTCAGTGGAGACAGTCAGAGCGATTACAGGGCACTATGCTTTCAAATATAATAATCTTTAGTGTTTAAGGTTACTGTACATTTGTTAAAACGATAGTACATACAAGTATAGTTTAACGTTTAAATGTCAGTACAAATTGCTAATGTCCACTGTTGAATTGCAGTGCCAAAGGCAGACCTTTTCACTGACGTAATGAAGTGCACTTGCTAGCCTGTTCCATTTACGTGTTCTCTGAGGAGCTCTGAGGACCTGACTTGGAAGGACCAGTCCTACGAAGGAAGGATCCTTGACATTCTCACTTTTTTAACCATTTTTCCTGTTTTCAACACATCAACTTTGAAGACAAAATGAAGAAAGAAAAATGGGCAAGCATAAGGATTTGCGCTACTTTGACATTGGCCTAAATTGTGATGGCTAGACGACTGGGACAGAGCATCTCCAAAATGGCAGCTCTTGTGGGGTGTTCCCAGTCTGCAGTGGTCCATACCTATCAAAAGCGGTCCAAGGAGGGGGGTCCACATGGCGTAGTGGGCTAAGTCGCTGCATTGCACGACAGTCTATGTCATGATAGTCACAGGTTCGAGCCAGAATATATGTATATACAACTTTCCCCAGGCCTCCTGCACTAGGCAGCGCAAATTGGCTTAGCACTGCCCAGGATTTGGGTTAGAAAAGTCAGATGATCTATCCTGCAATGTCACTCTTCAGCGACTTCCTGTGTGCTGATCGGGCGCCTGTGGATTCAATCGCAGAAGTATAGTCATTGAATGTAATCATCCCGTGCATGATCCGACTAAAAGCTTCTGTGTTGGATTAGCAGGCGACATCCGGTTGGATGAATCATGTGCGCGCCCTTCACCATCCCACAAATCTGTCCAAAGAGTTGCGGAGCCGCCGACAAGGCAGGATTAGAGGGAATTGGGAAGGGAGAAAAGTGTTGAACCGGCGACAGGGTCACAAACTCATTGATGCACGTAGGGAGCGAAGGCTGGCCCGTGTGTTCGAATCCAACAGACGAGCTACTGTAGCTCAAATTGCTGAAAAGAAGTTAATGCTGGCTCTGATAGAAAGATGTCAGAACACAGTGCATCACAGTTTCTAAAGCATGGGGCTGCTGTTTTGGTGGCGAAAGGGGGACGTACACAATATTAGGCAAGTGGGCATAATGTTATGAATGATCGGTGTATGTTTCAGCTTTACCAGACTAATCAGTCCTGGAAGAAAACCCATTTGAATGTAATAATTTCTTAACAGCATGACTTTATTTAGTTTCCCAAGATCACCACACCAATTCCGCTAGAGCATTATTTTTTAGTTCTTTTTTAAACCAAGATGTGTCCACTGCAGGTGTACACACTGAGACATCTTGGAACTGAACACCAAAACAGTCGGAACAAAAAAGGTGCTGGCTCCAGGCATTTAGGTCCAAGACTCACGAGAATATGGGTAAAAAATAATAATGGTTTCCATTCACAATTAAAAAAAAGCCTCAAGTGATTCACAAGTCATACAGATTTCTGCATGTTAATGATCCAGTAACCCACCTTGCTGAGGGAAGCTCACTCCAGTTGCCTGAGCCAGCATAACGCGATACATGTCCCTCTGCCTGACGATGGACTCAGCCAGCTGCATCTGGTGGCTCCGCTGCTCTCTTAGAGCCTCCAGCTCTGCCTGAGCCTTCTCCAGACTGAGCTCCAGCTCGCCACGCCTGGCAGCAAAACACCAGAACATCTGAATTTCCAGACCCATTATCTTGACCCAGTCAAACCAATAGGAAATCTAGAGTGGATGAAATCTCCCTATTGCTTTCCTCCGTGGAGGCACATCTCACCTGGTGCCAGCAGTCTCAGTCTCCTCTCTCTCCTGGGCGTCGCTGAGCTCTCGCAGGGCAACCAGGAGGCGCTGGTTCTGCTGTTGCAGCTCCTCCACGCTGCGGAACGTGACCAGGTGCTGCGTGATGACGTCTGACGTGCTGCTGATGTCGGCAGAGCTCACGTCCTCGTCCTGCACCACGTGGTTACCGCGCGCCTCTTCCAGCTCAACGAGCAGCACGCGAATCTGGTAGAGCGAAAGAGCGGTGACTCAAGGACGGCGCTACGACACCATACTACACCACCTTAAAAAAAATCTAGTCTAAGAATGACGCAATTTACAAAATCACGTTTTAAACCTCAAACTTTGGCCTGGATTTGTAATATGCTAATTATATGTGCATACTCTAAGTAGAATCATTGTCCTACCACATTTAGCCATGAAATTCCATGTTTAAATCAGGTGGTTTTGATGACATACATGGTGTAGTACACAATATTCAGGGACCATTTCAGTGCACTTTTACAACAAGTGGCAAAATGGCAGAGTGCATTTACAAATGTTGTTTTAATTCTCAACAGTGACAAGTGAGGTCTGAAAGGTGCCATTAAGAAAAGCAACAAAACTAAACAAAGCATTGTGATATTGTATTTGGAGCCCACCTGCTGGGCCATGTCTGCCAGCTGCACGTCAGACCTCTGGTTGTCTCTCTCCAGGACAGAAGCATGCTTGTTGGCCTCATCGGCCTCCTTCTGAAGACGGTGCACCTCCTGGAACGCAGTAACCAATACCCAATCTCCGTATCACTAAATCTATCTGAGGGGGTTTTGGTGCTAGGAGCACTGTGCCCCCGAAATCACATGTATGCCTCCACATATTGGTTAAACCATGTGTAGACGTTGAGGGACCTTGTAGTGCAATATGAAATGCAATATGAACCTTAACCGCCTGCTCCAGCTTAGCTGACAAGCTGGCCACAGACTTCTGCATGCGCTCCAGCTCGTCTCTCTGGCGTTTCAGCAAGGGCCCTTTGGCCTCCACCTCCTGCACAATGTCATCCAGGTACTTATTCACCCGCTTGTTCTCCACCCGCTCCAGCTGCAGGGCCTCCTGACTTTCCACATAGGCTGTGTACAACTGGGCAGAGATCAACAGACTTGTAGTCACCTCCTCCATAATGACTGCACTTTAATGACGGTGCCTTGAGCACAGAGAGCTTCTCATACAGTTCACTTCTGGAAAGGTTAAGCGAATCTGTGACAGAAAAATGTCTGAACGCAGCAAAGCAGCGCTTACCTCAGTCAGCTTCATGCCAGGTTTGACGATCTTGGCCACGGCGTTTGCAGTGGGGGACATGGTGGTGATGGTTTCGTTTGACAACACTGAGGTCACCCCGCCAGGACCTGGGAACGCACCGGCACACACTGGGTCAACGTTTCCCATCATTCATACACTATCAGATCAGTTGGTGATGGTGCCAACGATGTCCAAATGAAAGAATGTATGGTCTAGTCAAGTCTGAATTGTAACCAGATGCGCTCTTGTCAGTCTGAGGCCTGACCTCTGAGTTTGGAGTCCGCCAGCAGTTGGTTGGCATTGTCCAGTTCTTTCTCCAGACTGGAGATCCTCTCCCTGAACGCAGCAGCATCCTTGTCCCTGCACCCGTCTATCTCCTGCAGCCTCACTTCCAGGGCTTTGTTTGCTGTAAACCGGAAAAGACAGAACAATTCGGAATAAATAAAAAGTAGCAATAACCATTGACATAGTTACAATGTAATATTGCTCTGACAGTGTCGGAATATTATTTTTGCACATATTGCTACTAATTCATGCGATTATATAATTTGAGGTCCGTGGCAATTCCCAGTCACATTTGCCATCAACTTAGTTTGTAAGTGTGTGTCAGGAGTCTTTCACCTTCTCCGGCATCCTTCACCAGCTTATGCAGCTCTTCTATGGCCCCACTCAGTTCCTGGCTCTTGGCCTCGGCGTCTTCAGCTGCTCCCTGGGAACACAGGAGAAAATGCTCCTACTTGTTGAATGCTTCCCATTACGTAGCACAAAAAGGTACAGGCTATCTGTTAACACAAATTGGCACCAAAAGCCTATCTGCTAAATTAAAATCAAAGCAGCAAAGTCAGTAATAAGTGAATAGTTACGACTGTGTTCAAAGTCATACCTTGTGTTCAAAGTCATACCTTGTGTTCAAAGTCATACCTTGTGTTCAAAGTCATACCTTGTACAAGTTGGAAAGCTTAATGTTGGCGTTCAGCTCATTTCTAAACTTGTCCTCCATGCTGGCCTGATGGTCCTTTGCCTCTTTCAGTTTGTTGATTAAGTCTTCAGCCTGCTTCTGAAGGCTTTCATTCAAAGTCTTCACAGTGCTCAACTGGTCCTGGACTCTGTTTAACTACAAACAGAAACAATTTCACTCAGGAGAAAAGCCAGTCATGTGAAAGTAAAGAAAATTAACTGGTAACTGGCTCTACAGAAAGGGGAACAAAAAAATTAACATCCATTTCTTGTTTGTTTAATTTGTGTGTTTTTTCCAGATTTTCTTCCCTTCCCAATTCCCTCTCTAACCCTGCCTTGTCGACAGCTCTGCAACTGTTCACCTTTAGTCAAATAATGCACGGGATGATTACATTCTCTGACTATACTTCCGCAACTTAATTTACAGGCAACTGATCTGAACACAAGGAGTCGCAGGAGAACAACGTGGCAGGAGATAAACTAGGGCTGAACAATGTTGTGTTTTAGCATTGACATCGCGATGTGCGCATGTGCGATAGTCACATCGCCGGAACATGCGATGTGAAGAAGGGTAGCACTCAATGACAGTAGAGGTAGCACCAAAGTTTACACAAGTGTGTTGTATGGTTTGTTGCTGGGATGACATGCACGCTCCGCATGCCTGCACAGTGATTGGTTCGCTGTGATTGGTTGTTGTGCCGCTGCTCACAGCCAACATTCTCTGTCACTGGCAGAGCTGTACTAGCGAAAGATGAGCGACGAAGAGGATACTTATTACGCAGGAAAAAAAAGGATAGTTTCGTACCTTATTTTTTGGTACGAAACCATCCTTTTTTTTCCTGCATAATAAGTATCCTCTTCGTCGCTCATCTTTCGGACTATTTCGGCTACAAAAAATAGGATGTTGACCAAAAACAGGTTCTTTGTCAGGAGTGTTATAAAGGTGTGGCTACAAAACAAGAAAAAAACACCCATTTGTCTGATCACTTAAAACAGCCCCACAAAGCTCTTTACGACGAGTACAAAATCTAATTTCGGATGTCAATCAAAACAAGACACTATTTGCGATGCATTTGCCAGTGTGACATCTTAACAGAAAGGCTGTCAACAACAGAAAAAAAAAACAAACGCAATAACATTTCATATCGTAAAAATATGTTGCAATTACACGCCGTCGCATTTACTTAGCCATGATTATGATGATGACCAACACTGTTTTACTTTGGCATGTTGGCTAAAAGTTGACTTAAAAACAAAAGATTGTGAACTAAAATGCTTATAAGTTCTATTATAAACCAATCGGGGGTTGGTGTAAAGCTGCTGTTTTATAAAACAATGTGTACTGCTTTTCTGTTTACAGAGAATGAAGCTTGTTTATTAGTGAAATTATTAGTATCATGGAATGGTAATTATTGACTGTAGCCTACATTGATGGCTTGCAATATCGCAATATATATCGTTGGGAAACAAAACATCGCAATGTAATTTATTTCCAATATCGTGCAGCCCTAAGATAAACTGATGTATCTAACCCAAATCCCAGGCAATACTATGTCAATTTTGCACTGCCTCTTGCAGGAGGCCCTGGGGAAGTCAGAGAACCCATGGTCAGGCTCGAACCACTGACTATCAGACGTCCTGCAATACAGCGACTTAGCCCACTATGCCACAGGGACAACCTGAACATCTATTTTTAAACACATTCTTACCTCATCCTCTTTGTTCTCCAGGCTGCACTTCAACTCCAGGACCTCGTTGCCCTTCTGGCGTGACAGGGTCAGCAGCTCTTCACTCTTGGCATTGAGCTCTCCGTTCAGCCAGGTCGTCTGGGCCTGCAAAAGCTCCTTCTCCTGCTCCATGCGCTTCTCACGGTACTGGGAGGGAAAAGCCACAACATAACAGTTGTGATGAAATATCAGATCACCCTCCTTAACAGCTAAAACAGAACGTTAAAGCAGGCTTTACCTTGATGTTGACCTCTGAGGACTCAAGCTCGTCCAACTTGAGCTGAAGCTCCATCTTTGAGGTACTGACTTCAGCCACTTTATCATTGAGGCGATGCAGGTCCTCTGATGAGCAAATTAAGACATATTAGACCAAGACTGAGAGACATTCTGCATGTATCTTCACGTGAATATATTTATCCATACCAGTCAGATATTCCACATCCTGTGACCTCTTCTCCAGTGTACGCACAAGTTCGCGCTTCTCGGCCTCCAGTTCATCTTTGGATTTGGAGAGCTGGGCCTGGATTAAAGACGGAAAAGTACACGTTAAAATATAATTGAAGGTATCAACCGCTAAAGAGGTGACAACATAATAGGTCTTTCACCTGTTCCGATGTCAACTTTTCCAGGCTGATTTCATACTCTTTATTCTTATTCTGTACACTCTTGAGTTCTTCATCTATATAAAGAAAATGCACAAGTCAATGGTAATCACACCCATGTACTTTATTCAAAGACAATCTTTAGTTACAATCTCTGGTGTATTCACTAAACAAAAAGAAACAAAAACGAAAGAAAAAAATAACCTGATTGTCCAAAACATTTGAACACGACTATCATCCTAACCATAACATAAAACATTCCTGTAAATATAGACATCTATGCACAACATGTTTTATTTATATGGAATAGTCATGAACCCTTAAAGATTTATTCTGCAATATTCAGCAAGTGGTCACTCAAGTGTCACTGACACAAAGTACAAGAATGCATCTTTAACAGTGTCAATTAGAATCACTTACCGATCTTGTTGAACTCCTCTTTGAGTTTGGTGTGTTGCTCACTCTGGGTCAGAAATTGTTCCTGGATCTGCTCAAGACGTTGCACTTTCTCAAAGATCTGTTGCTCTGCAAAAGTGACAACCAATACAAAACAGTTTGCGGTTTCTTCTACATAAACCATTTGAATGTTACTTTTGTGAGATGGTTCACTAAAACACATTACAGACTACACTTAGTAGTAATTATTTCAAGAAGCCATTTACAAAGTGCATACGTATGTCAATACAGTAGTATCCACAATGTAGATGTTAACCTTAATTTTCTCATTCACTAATCATTTCCTAGTTACCTTATAACACTTTAATACATTTAATAATTCACAACCCTAACCCCTCTGGTCTCAGCCTAGACAAACTAGCAGTCAGGTAGGTAGGTAGGTAGGTAGGTAGGAAGGTAGGTAGGTAGGTTACATCCACGTTTCCTAGCTGATGTGGGTCAACTAGATACAGTCCCGGTAGACGTGAAGGCTGTAGCCGTTAAGCTAAGTGTTAGCTGGCTGGGGCTAAACTGTAGTGCATACGACACAACAGCACTCATATTTCCTCATATCTCACCGTTATCGACCCTAATTTGCTCCTGGTGTGCCTTGAGGGAATCTATTTCATACTGCTGATCTGCCAGGAACTTTTCAAGTTTATTCTGAACAGCTTTCGGGAGTTTTGTAATTTCAGCTCGCTCCAACGCTTGTAACAGCACTGCCGCCATTTTTCTCCCTCACAGACACTTCTGATCAGGCGCAGATCGTGACCAGTAAACTACTCGCAGTGCCCGGATGTGTACACACCGTAGTGTATGCTGGGTAATGTTCACTTTTTCCCTTTTCATTCATGGATGTATTAAGAGAGCATTTTCATTACGCACTGATGATCTGAACTTGGGCTACTCATGTTGTCCGCCACTGGAGTACGGACAACATGAAAGGGGAACTTCAAATAATTTCTATTTAATTACTTTAAAGCCAAGTATCTCAATATTGAAAGTGCACTTTTAGTAATATTTTTGTGATAAAAATAGTTGGCAGAGTGAATGTTAAAATAGTTCTGGATCGTTGAAGATAGTTGTGTACAGTTGGGCTATATTGAAAATGCTTAGTCTTGTAAAACCTTGTAAGGAAAAAGAATGAAAATGTATATTTAAATGTTATAGGTTAGACTACTAACTAAATTTGTTCTGTCGGGTAAAAAAACATCCTGATGCACAAACAATCATCAGTATTATATATTCAGAGAAAACTATTTACATTGGGATCCAGATTACAGACGGTGTCTTTATATGATGGGGGGGGGGGCAATTTTTTAAGTTCTAAAGGACAAAACTCTGTTTATGAGTACAAAGTCCAGGATGTAAAACTGGGCCTAAGAGTTCAGCCCAAAGAGCAGCTAGAGTCAAGGATAATGTACAAAACTGGTGACAGCCACAACACAACTAAACAAATTAATGCCATGGGATTCACTGTTTTTAGGCTTCAGCCTCTTAACTCCTCACATTCTCGATAAAAAACCACACAATATACACTTCCTTTATGGTAGTGTGCACCAGTAAATTATTTTTACATTTCAAAAGGTAGAACATTGTGTTAAAATAATACCACAAACATCCACTAAAGGACGCTATGTCATTAATTAGGCAGACGCAACGAGACTATAAAGCAGGGCTTCTCCCTGTCATTGGCTTCTACCGGAATTCTACCGTCCTGTAGGTTCTCTTTTTTAACAACAGTTTTGACTTACCTGATTGAGAATTTCATCCAACTAATTATTAGAATCAAGTTTGCTAAATTTGGGTTGGCAATGGAATAGGAGCTGGATGGAATAGCCCTGCTGTAGACAGCACAGGGAGTAAAATCTGGTGTGGAGGCAGGAATTTGTCCTCGTTTTTAATTGAATGCAGAATTTAATATAGCTCTTAAAGTGGCAGATCTGAGCTATGACTAAATAAAGCTAAATCACACAATAGAAGTCCAAACCGTGTGTCATGAGAGTTTATTTATTTATAGCCTGACATTCAGAATTGAATTTTACATTCCGCTTCACTCCATTTTTCATTCTGAGAGGATCCAGTAGGGTGGCCATTCCTCTTCTGGCTGCGCTGGGTGTAAAGTTCAAGAGTGGATGTCCAATTAAGGCTAAATTGTTTATCAGTACACATTAAGTTCCTGTGAGTAGTCCTGGGGCATGATCGACCAGGTAAACAGGAACAAGGTCAGCCAGGTGGGCTTTTGACAAGATCGTTGTCATTTCGGGTAGTTCTGCGTTGTATTCCAAGCAATCCGGTCATCCTAGGATTCAACAAAAAATTAAATGGGGCATTCTATAAATAAACAGTACCTCAGCGTAGAATGCATATTGATACTCGTCCTCCAGCCAACGAATGAAGCCTGTACTATAATACGCTAGGCCCCATCCCGCAGGGCTTTAGAGGTGTAATCCTTGCCAGCCCTAAGTCACGTATTATCTCAAAAATATAATTTATGTTTAATGCAAGAGTTGAATCCCCATGCAGTAGGCCCTGGTAATGTAAGAGTTGAATCCCGAAGCAGTAGGCCCTGGTAATGTAAGAGTTGAATCCCAATGCAGTAGGCCCTGGTAATGTAAGAGTTGAATCCCCATGCAGTAGGCCCTGGTAATGTAAGAGTTGAATCCCCATGCAGTAGGCCCTGGTAATGTAAGAGTTGAATACACATGCAGTAGGCCCTGGTAATGTAAGAGTTGAATACACATGCAGTAGACCCTGGTAATGTAGGCAGCAGGGGTTCAAGCTCTTCCTTTCTGTCTCCCCAAACTCTGCTTCCTAACAAAGCGGTTTTCAACCCTCGGGGTACACCAGATGTTCCAGTTAAGCCGTAGCCACTGAACAAGCTCACCATATTCAAGGGCCTGATAATTGGAAGATTGGTCGAATCAGGTGTGCTAGCTCAGAAATAAGAATACATGTAATGTCTGGTGTTCCCCGAGAAGAGGGTTGAAAAACAATGTCCTACCTATTTTGTCATTAAAAAGTATAATTTGTGCCAACCCCGCTATAAAAATGTAAACACTGTTCTGACACACACAAGATTAAAATAAGACTTTGATGCCTAGAAACTCACACCTCGCACAATGGCATATGTATAACATAGAACACAGCTTTTGTATTTGACAGAGCAGAACACAATGCAAAAATGAATCGACCATCTTTATTTACTGACAGAGGTCTATAATAGCAGGGTTAGAGTTCACACACATCTGGAGCGCACTTAGCTTATCCACACACACACAACAACTGTATTTCTTTCAGAGCAATTACGCAGTAGTGCTGCAGTAGGGAGCCCGAGGGAAAATCAAAACGGAGTCTTTAACCACCACAGGAAATACTGCAGGACTGGCTTCACATTGGTATCAGTATGCTGGACTCTAAGGTCCTGGAGTGGAGTGTGTAAACAGTATGAGGTCAGAGGTCATCCAACAACTGCATCACAACAGTCTCAGGTGGCTTCCTATTCTTGCCAATGATTCAACTGATTTTCCATCAGAGCAGACAGAGGAAACAAGGTAGCCATATTACACCACTGAGATGCAGCCCAACAATGGGTTAATTAACCTGTACAGGGGATCTATGTTCAGGCTAAAACCACAAGCAAGAAACATTTGAAAGCATTTAATTTTCCAACCCACTTGGTAGCTATAGACTGAGTCCTTTGGAAAGTTGTCTATACACAAGACCTCATTGCAGAATAGTTAAGCTCCATTTGAACTATTTTTAAGTGTAGGTACAATCACTAGACCCATGTCCCTGTCTGCACCATCAGAAATAATACAATCCTCACCTTAACATCTTACTGTGAAAATAGTTAACTTTTACAGGCCTGAATCAGAGGCCTAAGCCGTATTTAAAAAAGAAAAATACACAAAATCCTAACACTAAAGCGAAGTGATTGATGATGCAGTAACCACTTCAGAAACACCCTGTTGGTTCAGATGGCGTGGGCTCCATCCCCGCATGACCTGACAGGAAGTGATCATATAAAACAACAAAGCAAGCTATGGGACACCACAAGCTCAAATCATAACTGTCATACCATATATTTGGAAATGCATATTTTCAAGCAGCAATACAAAAAAGTATTCATGAAGAATGCATAATCTCTGAAAAAAATACCGTATGAAAACGTCCCTGCTACTTTTGTTTCTAAGTACAAAACCTCTACCAATAATCTGCTCCAGAAGTAGCAAGAAGTCCTTTTCTTTTTTCTTTTTTTATTTCTGTTTTTTTTCTCTTCTTTTATTTTTTTTAAAACAGGTAAAATTCAGTCCTCAGATGTGAGTGTCATGGTCAATGACAGTCTTCGCCATCATATCATTTTGCTGAAGGATCCAGATACATGCAAGCCTCGTAGAGGAGGGGCCTGGGGGTCTGCTAGGGGCCTGAGGGGCAGCCGCTCCATCTTAGGCCAGGGCCGGGAAGGCCTCAGGATCATCCACATTGGGCACGATCACCCCACCACTTGGCTAAGTTTAAACAAACACAGGAGATTGATCAGCAACAGTGAAACAACAGATCATAATTGTTCTTAACATCTCATCACTTTAAACCTACAAAGCCTTGTAAGCGGTTACCAGACCAGACGTAATTAGTCTTTACCTTGTCGGTCCGGCCTCCGCGGGTCGGCCTTGTGGGGGCTCCACCTTCACGTGGCTCTCTGGGCTCACGCTCACGGAACTCCCCCCTTCCCTCTCCGCGACCGCGACCCCCTCTACCACCACGGGGTCCCCCTCGACCACGACTTGGGCGTCCGAGATCTCCAAAATTTATCTCCAGCTGGGCTGTGATGTCATTGGCCGGCTTCCGGAAGTGGTGATCATCCTCAAGCTAATGAACCAGAGAGAAGAAGTCAGATGTAGCTGATTATAAAAACAGGAAATATTCCCACCACCAAGGCACCTAACTGTTAAAGAAATCAGAGTGATGACTAGAAGATGTGAACAGTTCCTTCTTGCTTAAATCTCACATATTTCCAAGGACAAATCTAAAAGAGTTAAAGAGTTCCAGATGGCTCAGTGCTTAGGGAGTCAGACTTGTAGTCGGAAAGGGATTCCTCACTGTGCTCGAAGTAGTTGAGTCCTTGGGCAAAAAATCAACCTTATAGGATCCCTCCAAACCCCTAAACACCCCAAATCCTTGTGCTGGTCATGTTTCCAACTGGTCAGACTCTGAAAACAGCTTCTGAATGCTTGTACTTCCAAAGATGGCCACCACAAGTGTCCAGAAATGTGGCCAGTGATGTTTTTTACACCACTGGCCACATTTTAGAAAACTACAGCTACGAGCTTGTGTGATCTCCGACTTTCCCCGGACCTCCAGCACGAGGCAGCTCAAATTGGCACGGCTCTGCCCGGGATTTGAAATAGATAAGTAGAATTATCCACCTTGCCACGTCACTCTCCAGCGACTCCTTGTGTTCAGATCGGATGCCTGTAAATTCAATTGCGGAAGTTTAGTTTGTGAGCGTAATCATCCTGTGCATGATATGAATAAAGGCTTCTGTGTTGGATGAGAAGTGTGAAAACAATCGGCCGGCTTTGCGACATGTGGTTGGAAGAGTCGTGGAGCTGCCAATGAGCCATGGTCAGTGGGAATTGGACAAGACCAATTAGGAGACAGAAATGGGCAAAAATACAGCTAGTTTCAGGGGAGGAGTTTGGTTTGCTCCCTGAATGGATTTGATTCGAAAAAGCTGTCCTTCAGATATAAATACAATTTCTGTAGTGAGTTAGAGAAAGTTATTTTTTCACATTCTTTCGTTAAATATGGAAATATGAGTTTCAGGGCTTGTACAAGTGACAAAATACTAGAAGAGCTGCATGATTTCCTCTTTGATCACGTGTTATTAAATAATAATATACATGTTTGAGCTGGAATACAGCTATGGCAAGAACTATCAGGTGAATCAACCCACTGTATCCGAAGTTGCAATCTGTGAAAGCTATTATTGAGCCAAAGGAGAACTCACACTGGTGGTGTTTGTGGAACCTGCAAAGCAATGGCAGAGACCAGGTTTCTTGTAAATAGTGGGACAGGGCTCCATTTCATTTTTGCTTTCAACCATCTCCAGCCAAGATGATTACATATGGTTGTTAGCTCATAGTTTCACAGTGACTGATGTGCATGGAAACCTTCTTCAGAATCCCAAAACATGAACTGGATACACCAGCCAGACATTGAGGGTCTATCACTAGCAAAGGCAAGGAGCTGGTCAGCATAATCTAGCATTTTGTTTGCATATATATGTAAAATGTAAAATAAAAGTTATCATTTACACAATATTGCTTAATCTGTATCAATTGGAGCTAAGTGGTATAGATGTCGATCAACTTCGGAGGATTTATTGACTGATTGTATCAATCAAGGATATGGTAAATGGCTAACTAGCTCGATGTGTTGTTTTGAAGAAAGGTCAGTTGATTGAGTGTTGCTGAGGTAAAAAGAGTCGGTTAGCATGATCTAGCATGTATTGTTGGTGTATATACTTGGATTGACTCAATGTAAAACTTTAAATGATTGTTAACAGAATATTGCTCAGTCTATCAATTGGAGCTAGCTAGGTAGCTTGAGGATTTAATGACCGAGTGTATCGGTCTAAGATACAGTGAATAGCTAACTAGGCCTCCGGCTTATTAGCATATTTGTCAAAGATGGTTGGATTGTTCAGTTGGTAGGCTACTTACTGAAGCAGGATAGGTCATATAGCTCGCAGACAATTTCATGATTGGTTGTAAATTAGGTAGAGTGAATAGCTAACTAGGCTAACAACACTGGAAGCTACTCAATAGGGCTAAGGTCTTCTTTTGAATGTACACGAGTCAAACTGTCATTTAAAAGGATAATTAGGCCGGAAACGCCACTTAAGATTTTCCCTATTTTGGGTTTTGGTCAAATTGCCTTTTGAACGGGAGGGATAAGGCACTAATATGAAAGCATTAAAATCGCTATTTTTAAAACACTAAGAAGGCTCGACAACATGAAACATTGCTTGAAGTATCACCAGGGTCTGTACACATGAACTTGAGCATTGAGAAAATTGTGTACACCGAGTACTCACCTTAGCAGTTTGTGTTTCTGGTAGCTCCCATTTTGCCAGTCAAAGTGTCAATTTCCGAATGCAACGTAACAGGGAGGAGAGTAAACATGGAACGCTCCTAAAGCTTAATTCCATATAAATGCACAGATAATTAGTAGTTTTGTTGTTAGTGAAAAACAATATTGACCTTGTAGTTGAAAAAGGAGCATCATATGAAATAATACTAAAATCAAAAAGCGAAAATCATGTGAGGTCTCGCCTGGTTAGTTAGTGCTGGTGTTACAAAGTTTCACAAGTTTACATCAGCTAAGATTAGATTATTTAGACTAGGGGTGTAAAGGTACATGTATTCGTATTGAACCGAAATGGTACGGGTGTCACGGTTTGATGCATGAATTTACACAGGAACTCAAATGCAATTTAATGAATGTAATGCGGACCTACCGTTAGATACGCAGGTTGTTTATGGACACCTAATCTGTAGCCCCGCCTTACCTCTGAAGTAGCCAAACTCCACCTATGTATGCAGTTTTTTGTCAGGTCGACAATCCGTTGAGTGAGTCAGAGATAGCAGCACTAAGGACGAGTATGGCGAGTGGTAGCGACCCACAACAGTTAAGAGGCCCCACCAACCTCTAAGATCGCAAGTTTGGGAAAACTTTGGTTTCCCAGTCAGTTACAGTCATAGAATGTATATATAGGTTACAGTAGTACAGGCGATATAGTGGTGGATAGGATGAGGACTGTGTGTCAGCAGTTGTTGGGTATTTGAGTGGAAATATATCTAATGCTAACGGATATCCGACGCAATCACCCAGATGTGCTAGCACAGGGGGGAGAGTGTATGACACTAGATGAGACATGCACAATAAAAAAATTGCATCCAGCATTTTCCCTCCACTGTACCAAACTCGTATCGAACCGTGATGTCTGAACCGAGGTATGAACCTAACGTGACTTCTGTGTACCATTCCACCCCTAATTTAGACTGATATATTGAATGAAACCCCTTGTAATTATTTGAATAGTAAGTGGCTAATTTATCTTTTCATTGCTTTTTTTATCGCTTTTCATTGGAATTACAACTTCATGACATTTCCTCCTATGGAATCTGTTCATTCGCATTCGAAGATCGACACAGACTGGCAAAATGGGAACCACCAGCAACACAAACTGCTAAGGTGACTTGTACAATACCTTTCTTTTTAGTACACAACTCTGTGTTTCCAAACAATGTTCTCAATGCTCAAGTTTTTGACCGAAACCAAAAATACGGAAAATCTTAAGTGACGTTTCCATCCTAATTATGCTTTTAAATGACAGTTTGACTCGTGTACATTAAAAAAAGACCTTAGGTTGCATTTTGCAATGAGGCCAGGCATACTTAGCTTTCAAAGTAAAAACAAACATTTGTTGCACTGGTGCCATTTGCACATTCTTCCTCTACAGTGGTCACCGTAGTGAATAATTGTTATTAATTCAAACCAAGAAGTAACCACATATTTGGATGTGCAAAACAAAGCTTCTCACCTCTGTGCACTCCCGCTTAAGTCCCACAAACGCTCGTCTTTTGCCCCACTGCCTGTCACTGACTCGTACAGCCCTGC
>JACXGM010005739.1:20243-34507 GCA_016801145.1 Umbra pygmaea
GCCCCCCGTCACTAACTCGTACAGCCCTGCCCCCCGTCACTAACTCGTACAGCCCTGCCCCGTCACTGACTCATACAACAATACCTACATGTCGCTAATTTTTACTAGTGGAGTAATTAACCCAAATTAGGAATCCAACTGAAAACCTTTGCTTGCAACAATCATGCCCTACCAACTGTCACACGAAAGGCCTGTCATGGCTGCTCTCGAACTTCTGTTGCTGTGGCCAACACCACCAACCATAGAATATAAATAACCAAATGTTCTTGACATCATAAAGCTTTAAAGATCACTACTGTGTTGTGAGGAAAGAAAATGCACATTCTGTCACATCAGAAATTAAACATTCCATATATAGACAGAAATTAGTGTAATTAAATGTATAATTAATTGCCATGTTGAGTGCACCATAATATACCATTTGACACAACAGGAAAAAGTAGGATGTTTCTCCAGAGCAAACACCTGAGACCCAATCGTGATGTGCGTTTTGGTGGGTGGTGATACTGACCTTAGGGGCTACAGCCTCAGCCTCCACAGCAGCTTCAATCAGAGCATCAGCCTTCTTCTCCTTCAATGGAGTGAGATAGTGGGGCGAATACAAAATAAGGAGTTTAGTGATAAGACATTGAAGGACAAATCAGCGTCTGGGTGTCAGGATGCTAGTTAACCCCACTCACATCCTTTGACTTGTGCAGCACATATCCTCTCTTCCACTGGCTGTCAGCTCCTTCGTTGGCCTTACGGATGTTGAACTCTGCCTTAGACTTCTCCTTGTCCTGCTGGGCCTTCCATTCATCCAGAGTCATCTCCTTGGGTTCCACTTCCTTGGGTTCTCCGACCTCATTCTCCCTTCAACACACAGCCTAATGTCAGCGCTGACAACTGGCAAGAGATTGAATGGAGGGACTGGGTTTGGAATTTACATGTGGTAACAGAGCTGGAACTAGGCTCCGCCCTCCACTCACTTGTTCTCAGAGTCAGTGGGCGGGTGCTCCTCTCCCTCAGGGGCGTCTTCGGTCACGTTTGATTGGTCGAGCTCGCTGTGAGAAGAGAAGACCATTTGTAGTGTGAACATTGTTTAGCTCCACCCACAAACACACGCTAACCAGCAATGTGTGGCCTTTCTCACTCAGACACTGGGGAGTGCTTTGACAGGGGATGCTACCAGGATACACTACAGACTTAGTATATTGGTTAAACACGACGGCACTTAATGTAAACTCCTCTTGTTCCGCAGACATTCTTTATCCATGTGAAAGTTAACCCTTCTGTTGATTTGGTAATACCTTGTATGTTCTCATTGAAATTGACACATTTTTTATGTCACCTTAAAGTAATACATACATAATTAAACCCTCAAAAGGTATGTTCCCTTAATGACCATCAGGTCAGTTGTAATGACATTAACTTTGTTTAAATTTTCTTTTCCATATTAAAGATTTGTTTTATAGTAAACCTTTACTGATCATCTCAAAGCATGCAATTTGTTACAATGTACTTAAAGGTACAATATGTAGTTTTGGGCCCCTAGGTGTCTCAAAACAAAAACACTTACACTCAGATTTTATTCTTTTTTCTAAACAATAGCAGGGTTTCCCGCACCACTTTACAGTTTAGGCGGCCGACTTAAGAACAGATGTCTGCCGCCTTCAATATAGATTCCCAAAACAGTAAATCTGAAGTGTGTTGCCTCCGAAACAGCTAGTTAATGAGACGTGTGATGCGTCCGAACAGCGCCATCTGGTGGTGTATTAATGTCATTGCGCCCAGTCACCAGCATCCATAGGCAGTCAATCTAAATACCTTTGCACATTTCGCCTATGATGCTTTGCGACCCCCCCCCCCCCGGGAGAAGAATGCTGCCTTGACTAACCCATTTTCTGGGGGAAACTCTGAATAGCGCTTGGATTTCATTAACAATAACTATTTATTGCAATAATCATTGTTAAATATAAAGCTAGTTGTATTGTGTGTAAAGAAACATTTGAAAAACATTCACTAGAGTCTGTTCTATCCAACAATAGGCTAATTTTAGCAACACATAAACACACTACCTATGCAATGAATTAACAATGATTATTGTAATGAACTACGAGCGTTATTATTTTGAAACGGAAAATCCGAGTTCATGTTTTTGGCAAAAAATACTGTAGTGTTGCCAGGCAAACGGTTCTTGCCAATAGCTTGCGCCGGCGCTGTGTATTGTTAAATATATTATAGATTCATTCACATTATTTTTAGTTACGGTTATTCACTTTATATAATGCCATTTGGTGGTTCCCCGGAAATTAGAGCAACTGGAAGAGTCAAAGGTTATATGACGCAATTGACGGGAGACAAAACAAAACATCCAATGTCTGAATTACATTACAAATTCCCCTGGGTTTGTAAATTGGTGTGGAAACATTTGGGATAATGCAAGTACACAACAAAAAAATTATAAAATAGGTAATGATTTTTTTATTCAGAAAAGTTACATATTGTACGTATAATGTTAATTTCCTTGCTTACATCACTTTCCCAGACATTTTACATATTTGGTGTCGTACAGTGTAAGTCAAGAGAAACAGATGTCATAATAAACATCTATTAATACCCACAGCATATAACACATCTTGTGGACCTAGTTCAGTTGTGTTTTTAGCAGGCACATTTCCCATCTTTAATTTGGGAGTGGGATCTAGGGCTGTGCGATAAAAAAATGAAGTTGATTCTCGACAATGGACATCATCCATTGCAACCATGTGATGATTGTGATAAAATTGAAGTTTACATGTGCACAAACGTGCAGCGCAATGAGCTGGCTAAGATGACAAACTGCCTAATTTGCTATAGGCCATAACATTCATTTTCAAAAAAATATGTGGTAGGCTAGTGAAATAATGAAAGAAAACAATGAAAATTGATTGTAGAATAAGCCATGTGCACCACAAAATCTGTCATCTCATTTAACAGATTTTTTTAATGATTAACAATGTATTTTTGTGCAATAGGGTTGCATTTCAGAAAGTACTTTTGCAAATAGGCTATAGCCTTATATTGGGAAAGAGAAACAGAATAACATCGCAAAACAAGATTGCAAGATAGTCAAATATATTAGGGAGTTGTGTTGTGTTTTTTTACCTAGCTTCACGGGTTTTAGTGTATTTTTTGTGAGCTTTCATGCTGCCATCCTGAAAAATTAAGTCCTCCACTGGATTGTTCACCTGCCAACTGCATTCTTACAGCTACATCTGATCGCTATATTCATTAGCAGCTTTGAAATTAAGGTAATTAATGTGCGTTAACATGGTGTTTTCCCTACTAATTCACGCATAGAATAAATGCCAAATAGATAAAAACAATTGTCTATCCTCCATTTCAGATACCTATTCCTAAAATCACACTATCAAGAGGCCTTGTTGCACCAATAAAAAAAGAATGCCTTTTTCTTCAAGAGAACATTTTGTGTCACAGTGAAGACTCAAGGTTGGGTAGAACCTTTTTAAATCCCACATGCATGCACCTGTTCCCAAAAACAGCAAAAAGAGTGAGTTCCCACAAGTTTGGGCTCAGCAGTTCCCAACAATGAATGTGTGCATGTATGTTTAGATATGATGGGGAACAGAGAGATGAAGGATTGAGAAAAAAATTGAAGTTTAGTTTGAGAAACACAGAAAGCACTATTCACATAACCAATGGTTCAAAATGACCAGCAACATAACAGGAGGGTTAAGGGCGCTATGTTGGACGGGCTTCTCACCTGATCTCATCCTTCACGGTTCCCCAGTTGTGAGATCCACTTCCTCCACGCTTCTCCTCACCCTTCTGGCTGCTGAAAGAACACAGTTTAGTTTCAATACAAACACCTCGCCAGCTAAGCACTTTCTCAAAGACACAACTAGTTGTTTTCTATACTAGTGCCCGGTCACAGATTTATCCTGGTCCTGGCCTACAGACCAAGCTCTGTGGAGAATCTCTACTGATATCATTCTAAGTCCAGGATTAGTCCTAGCCTAGTATCCTAGCAATCACTTAAACACTCCAGAATAGAGATTCTCCATTTAAAAAGCCTCTTGGCTAAGAGGGCAAAACTCAGAGTTAGCAAGTCACACATTTTAAAACACAACCCAGAAAACGTACGATCGATCGCTGCCGCTGTGTCTGTCGAATTCACGCTTTCCTCGGGCGTCGAAGCCGTCAGTCCTGCCTGTGCCCCGCCCCCTGCCACCTCCACGGGGTACTCCTCGGACACCGCCCCGACCTCTCATCGACCTATCACCGATGGGTCTGTATAAAAAGGCAGGAAAACAGACCAATAAGCAGGCTGATTCACAGGAAGGGGAAGTTTATGCTTATTCAATGAGGTGAAATGCTGTTAAAGGTGCTGAAAGACATTTAACCAAGATCACAAAAGTAACCAGTTTGTTGAAGCCCTCATTGACCCTATGCGTGAGACATTTCAGGTGTGAGAAGATACCTCCAGCCAACAGGTCTTTGTGTTTAAAATACACCTGACTGTAAACATGATTAAAGTTAAAGGTTGTCCAATTGTTGCTTATTTTTATAAAGAATAAATGAAATTACTCAAATGACAGACTTAATACTAGTACAAGGACCCAAAACCAGATGTGTGATATCACCTATACTGTAAACCCATCTGAACCATTACCATTCCCATTCGTTTTTTATTGTTTTGTTTGAATAATATCCTACATGTTGCCTTTGGATCGCAGTAGATCAGCATAACTTTCCAAATAGGATAGATTTGAATTGCATTCAGATAGGTTTCACATGTACTCAAACTATGGTGGAAAAAAGATCAGTAGAACCCATTATTACAAGGCAGGTGGGTTACCTGTGACAGCCCCAAAAGACCTGTCAAATGGAAGAAAGGGTTGTTTCTCTTTACAAAAAGGCCTTCTTAGCAAAAGTAAATTCTTAAACAAAACACTGGTACAGTTCTAGATTAGAGGACCAAGGTGGGTAATATGATTGGTTTCTATTTGGCTGGAACAAAGGACTGGTACTTATACACGACTAGTTTTATTACACTAGTTACTTTTTGTTTTTACCCCATTTCAACCCAACTTTTCAGGTTTGGTGCCAGCTGAATGCAGCCCTGCTGTACCCTGTACTCACTTCTCCACAGAGAACTCTCCTCCCTCACCAGGCTTCTCCTCTCCGACAGGGGGCCTCTCGAAACGGCGTGGTGGCCGTCGGTCGGTGCGTGGGGCTCTATCTGTAGGGGGACGGCCGTCGCCTTGACCCTCACGAGGAGGTCCAGCAGCTGGGCCCTGACCCTCAGGCCTGCGACCCATCCTCCTGGGACCCGGGCCTAAGCAGCAACCAAATGTATGAATTACTCATCCCAAATGCTAAGACAATTCAGGGTTATATGGCTCTTTCCAAAACAAAAGGAATAAGAGATTTTGCTGTAGATATAATTCTACTGTCATTAAAGCTAAAACTGTTCCAAGATTATTCTTCCAGAAATGTGGAAAGAGAGAGAAATGGAATCATCACTCTACACTTCTTTTAATTACAGTTTGAACGTTGTATTATTCACAATGCCAGTAGACAGCAGATTAAAACGTGCACTGAGGCTAGTCTAACAAGTCCCTCCCACTATTGACAAAAATAGACTCCCACCCATACACCCCAGCAGCTGAATACCCGTTGGTGCATACACCTGTCTCATCTTCTCTCAAGTTTCCTTTTTTGACTTAGCTTATTAATGACTAACCAGGATGAAACAAGTTAACAATACTGGGGCACGGGGTGTAGCAACATCCGTCAAAACTAGTAATAATTACAATGTGTAAATAGCCAAAAAGCGTGTACGCAGATAATACTAATTAATAATTTGTTTATTCAATTTATATAATTTATTGACCTAATTCGACCAAATGCTGAAAACAGTATACACGTGAAACTTTTAGCGGTCTGACAAAAACACAAAACACATTCGGAACCGCGCAATGACTTCCTGGTGCGCCATTAGTGACAGGAGGACGACTCACTACCACTACCCAACAAGAACACGAGAATATTCACGCCGCGACATGCACATTGAGGTTCCATGTGTTTTTTGTAGGAAACAACCCTCAAATGTAAACACGAAATTCCAGTTCGATTGCTTCGCTTGTGTTGATTTGATGATTTTATAACACGGTTATACCTAGTAAGTAGCTAAACAATTTCAACTTGAGGAAATTGACAATTCGCAAATCATGCACTTGGCAGGTAGGGACTAATTCCAACCGGATCAAGAGGGAGTTAATAATATTCAACTAAATTACTTCTGGTACCTTGCACAGTATAACGTTAGTTAGCCAATTAAACTGCGGTTAAAAACCCTGGATTAAGCCAGGCCCTGAAACGGAACTGTTTTATTTGCAACAAAACAAGTTCGCCTGCAACTTAGTTAGCCAGCATCATAGCAGGGGCCCAACTGTACCACATTAAACGGACAGAATGACTGTCGTGACACCCATTTTTGTAGCAAAGAACGCGATAACAAGCATTTCAACTTCAGATGACAACTGAACTGACGCACAAAAGGAATCATCGACCTCATGGAGAGTTTGAAAGCCTGGCTAGGTAGCAACTACACAGTGCGAACTGCAATTTTGCAAATAAGGACAATATAAAATAGAATAACCGTCATACCATCTTTCTTCAGAGGCACGGGTGCATGCGGCTCCTCTTTCTTTTCAGCAGGAACGACCTTTCTGTCTTTCTGCGACTCCTTTTTCTGAAGCCTGGCAGCTTGAGCTGCGGTCTTGGCGGCACCAGGCGCAGGAGCCTCCTTCTTCTTGTTCTGCGCCTCCTTCAACAGCTCGAACGGGTCCGACTCATCGTCAAATAGTTGGTCGAATCGGTTGGCTATAGCACAACCGAAACCTTCTTGCATATGTCCGGGCATGATGGCGCCCCTTCAGCAGGATTTTCCTCCGATTCTACGAGGCTTGGTGCGAACACTTCGCTAGATGATGCCACAAGATGGCTGGGAAAAGGACCGTCTTCTCTTCCGGCGTGATAGACATCCGGGACCTCGACTTTGGCGCGGGTGGGGCGTGTAGTTCTTCAATAAGGGATTGGAGGGAAACATTACACTCGACTTTCTCAAAAAACTACATTCCCCAGAATGCCCACAAACGTAGTTAAGGCTGATTATTTTCGTTTAGTTGACAATCATATGAACGCTCATGCTGTCTGTTGTAGTTTGCAAATTGCATTCAAGCATGCACTTTGTATTATGATTTCCCTGCCTTTCTACAATAATCTAAACCGACCAACCTAGTTATGTTGTTGTCCCATTAAAACTCTCACAGTTCTTTGTCATCATTCAATCAAATATATTTTATAAAACCTTAAGTTTTCACAAAGTGCTATGACAGACATCCGGACTGAAACCCCAACACGTTGCCCTCATTTTGGATAGGGGGCTACTGATTTCATAAGATTTTGAAAAGCAACAGTGAAACGGAAAGTGAAAGCAGGCAGAAAGTTTTCACTTTGGTGGGTGGGATTAGCCAAATTGCTGGTCTGCTGGTCATCACCAGGATGAGGAGAGTTCAGGAAACGTCATTTGAGGTCACCAGGTGGTGGCCATAGTCTACTCCAGGGGTGTCAAACCAGATCCACAAAGGGCCTAGTGTCTGCAGGTTTTCGCTTTTACCTTGTACCTGAATGATTGAATGTCACTAATTGGTTAGGATCTCGCCTCACCTGGCACTCTACGTCTTAATTGGGCTCTAATTGAAAGGAAAGACCAAAAACCAGCATACACTCCGGTTACATACGGAACCGGTTTGACACCTGTGGTCTACTCCATCACAAGAATGTCCAGGCCCACTGTAACAGATCTCAATCTTATATCTGATTTACATTACAGTTTCAATGACTGTTTCATTTCATTTAAGTGAGGTACACACTGAAGCACAGATATTACATTTTTAGAAGATATCTCTGATTACTATATGATCATGTCTTCCGGTGTCATGATAAAGAGAACACAGCTATTCTAAACCATCACTCTTGTTCCTGGCTGTCACGTCCAGGCCTGTGTGGTCTGGCGTGGCATGAACTGAGACATTGGAATCCTAGAATATATATGTGAATCTTTGTGTACTTGGGTTTATTGAATATTTCTGTTCCTTTAATGTGTTAAATCATTAATTGCCTTACATTGTGGTTCTGTGTTGTTGATTAAGTGCCGCCTTCCCCTCGTTCACCTGGTACTGGTAGGGACTGATTGAGCCTAATCACCAGATTACGATCAGCTGTAGATCAGTCCCTATATGAGTCCGGGTGAATGAGAGGGTGCGTTTCATGAACTTCTGTTACTGTGGTAAATGGTGTTGGTATTGCATTCCTCTACTTGATGGTTTCTATGGACACTCTACGTCGTACCCTCGCCACATATATACTGATTTGTAAGTAGATATTACATACAGTGCCTTGTGAAAGTATTCGGCCCCCTTGAACTTTTTGACCTTTTTCCACATTTCAGGCTTCAAACATAAAGATATGAAACTGTAATTTTTTGTGATGAATCAACAACAAGTGGGACAACATCATGAAGTGGAATAAAATTTATTGGATATTTCAAACTTTTTTAACAAATAAAAACTGAAAAATTGGGCATGCAAAATTATTCAGCCCCCTTAAGTTAATACTTTGTAGCGCCACCTTTTCCTGCGATTACAGCTGTAAGTCACTTGGGGTATGTCTCTATCAGTTTTGCACACAGAGAGACTGACATTTTTGCCCATTCCTCCTTGCAAAACAGCTTGAGCTCAGTGAGGTTGAATGGAGAGCGTTTTGTGAACAGCAGTTTTCAGTTCTTTCCACAGATTCTCGATTGGATTCAGGTCTGGACTTTGACTTGGCCATTCTAACACCTGGATATGTTTATTTGTGAACCATTCCATTGTAGATTTTGCTTTATGTTTTGGATCATTGTCTTGTTGGAAGACAAATCTCCGTCCCAGTCTCAGGTCTTTTTCAGACTCCATCTTCCAGAATGGTCCTGCATTTGGCTCCATCCATCTTCCCATCAATTTTAGCCATCTTCTCTGTCCCTGCTGAAGAAAAGCAGGCCCAAACCATGATGCTGCCACCGCCATGTTTGACAGTGGGGATGGTGTGTTCAGGGTGATGAGCTGTGTTGCTTTTACGCCAAACATAACGTTTTACATTGTTGCCAAAAAGTTCGATTTTGGTTTCATCTGACCAGAGCACCTTCTTCCACATGTTTGGTGTGTCTCCCAGGTGGCTTGTGGCAAACCTTAAATGACACTTTTTATGGATATCTTTCAGAAATGGCTTTCTTTTTGCCACTCTTCCATAAAGGCCCGATTTGTGCAGTACACGACTGATTGTTGTCCTATGGACAGACTCGCCCACCTCAGCTGTAAATCTCTGAAGTTCATCCAGAGTGATCATGGGCCTCTTGGCTGCATCTCTGATCAGTCTTCTCCTTGTATGAGCTGAAAGTTTAGAGGGACGGCTGCGTCTTGGTAGATTTGCAGTGGTCTGATACTCCTTCCATTTCAATATTATTGCTTGCACAGTGCTCCTTGGGATGTTTAAAGCTTGGGAAATCTTTCTCTATCCAAATCCGACTTTAAACTTCTCCACAACAGTATCTCGGACCTGCCTGGTGTGTTCCTTGTTCTTCATGATGCTCTCCGTGCTTTCAACGGACCTCTGAGACTATCACAGAGCAGGTGCATTTATACGGAGACTTGATTACACACAGGTGGATTCTATTTATCATCATTATTCATTTAGGTCAACATTGGATCATTCAGAGATCCTCACTGAACTTCTGTAGAGAGTTTGCTGCACTGAAAGTAAAGGGGCCGAATAACTTTGCTCGCCCTATTTGTCAGTTTTTTATTTGTTAAAAAAGTTTGAAATATCCAATAAATTACGTTCCACTTCATGATTGTGTCCCACTTGTTGTTGATTCTTCACAAAAAATGACAGTGTCATATCTTTATGTTTGATGCCTGAAATGTGGCAAACGGTAGAAAAGTTCAAGGGGGCCGAATACTTTCGCAAGGCACTGTATGTATGTGTTTATGTGTATTGCTAGGTCGGGTAATCATGTTCTGTGACACGAGTAAGAGCACAGTAAGGTGTCACCTGAAGTTGTGATATATATATCTGTGTTCATTGTCCAATGAATACAAGTCGGGAAGCAATCGTCATATTAATTAAATCTGTAAGCATCCTCCTGTTGTTGGTCTCCCTCCTTTGTTCTCTACAACAACACTGCCCTAGTTTGTGACAGAATGAAACACCTACCAGAGGGACTACAGAGACCAACGGCAGGTACAGCTGCGCCCGGGCTGCGTGTCTACTGGGACATGATAAATCAGCCGAGTGCGCAGGGATCAGGGAGCTTCCACAAAAACTTCCCTGAGGAAATTTTTGGGAAGGGGCTAAGACTGTGTGATGGGCTGTTCCTTCCACCATGGCCCAGCACCTGTCCTCTGGTCCCGTGGGAGATCCAGCATCCAGTGGAGCTGACTAGGGAGGTGCAGGCTGCTGTAATAACATAGTGCAGACCAGAGCAGTATGGCTGGTGATAGACGCAGAGCTGGGCTACCTCCGTATCAGGAGCTGGAGGCCAAACAGTCACCAGAGGTGGCCGGCATGCTGCCAGGGCCTTCTACAGCACTAATGCCTCCAGAGCCGGCTGGCATGCTGCCAGGGCCCTCTACAGCACTAACACCTCCAGAGCCGACCGGCATGCTGTTAGGGCCCTCATCCACGCTGTCACCACCAGGGCCCCCTCCAGCGCTGTCACCAACAGGGCCCCCTCCAGCGCTGTCACCAACAGGGCCCCCTCCAGCGCTGTCACCAACAGGGCCCCCTCCAGCGCTGTCACCAACAGGGCCCCCTCCAGCGCTGTCACCAACAGGGCCCCCTCCAGCGCTGTCACCAACAGGGCCCCCTCCAACGCTGTCACCAACAGGGCCCCCTCCAGCGCTGACACCAACAGGGCCCCCTCCAGCGCTGACACCAACAATGCCCCCTCCAGCGCTGACACCAAAAGGACCTCCTCCAACAGTGCTGTCACCAACAGGGTCCCCTCCAGTGCTGCAGTGATCCAGGCCCCCTCCAGCGCTGCAGTTATCGGGGCCCCCCTCACTGCAGCCACCACGGGGCCCCCCTTGCCGCAGTTTACACCGGGGCCCCCCTTGCCGCAGTTTACACCGGGGCCCCCCTCGCTGCAGTCTACACCGGGGCCCCCCTCGTAACAGTCTACCCCTGGGCCCCTCTCGCTGCTGTCACCACCAGGGCCCTCAGCACTCCGACCTCCAGGGGGGTCTCAAGCAGCTGAGCTAGGGGGTCTGCCCTGGCTACTGAGACCCCCAGCGGAACCTCCACTGCGGGTGAAGGATTGTTTGGGGCGCTCTCAGGTACTGTGGGGGGATGTTCTGATTGGGCCTCTTTGGGAGCTGGGGCCCATGGGGTGGGGAACTGTCACGTGAATTGTTATGTATTTGGGTTTATTGATTATTTCTGTTTCCTTTAGTGTGTTATATTATCCAGTGCCTTACATTGTTTGTAGTTCTCTGTTGTTGATTCACCTGGTACTGGTAGGGACTGTTTGCGCCTAATTACCAGATTACGTTGAGCTGTAGATCAGTCCCTGTATGAGTCCGGATGAACGAGAGGAGGGCGCATTTCATGAACTTATGTTACGTGTGTTATATGGTGTTGTATTGCATTCCTGTACTTGGTGTTTTCTATGGACCCTCTACGTCATGCCCTCGCCACGTATAGCGAGTTGTAAATAGATATTACATATGTATGAGTTTATGCGTATTGCCAGGTCAGGTACTAGTCATGTTCTGTGCCACGAGTAAAAGCACAGTAAGGTGTCACCTGATGTTGTACAATATACACTCACCTAAAGGATAATTAGGAACACCCGTTCAATTTCTCCTTAATGCAATGATCTACTGAACCAATCACATGGCAGTTGCTTCAATCCATTTAGGGGTGTGGTCCTGGTCAAGACGATCTCCTGAACTCCAAACTGAATGTCAAAATGGGAAAGAAAGGTGATTTAAGCAATTTTGAGCGTGGCATGGTTGTTGGTGCCAGACGGGCCGGTCTGAGTATAGGGCTGGGCGATAATTCAATATTTATCGTTATCGAGCTTTTGAAAATAATATCGAGAAGAATATCCCATATCGACACATCGCCATAACAGCTGGTTTTGTTCTGAAACAAAGAAACATCTAACATATCTGTAATATTTGTTACAAATGTCAATAGTTTACGTCTGCTTCCCTAATTAGCTAAAATGAAAGAAACAATTTTGTGAAAGCGAATTCAGTTGTCGCATGTTTGTGTTCAGCTCACATTTGCACTAAGCATTGCAAACGTTTTGTGTAGATTAGAATGTCTGTTTTAAGTAATTTCTCCAAACAGGGATGACCCAATATAATATTCTGTTAAGGTATTTGATTGTTTTATTAGTATCGGTAGAAGTATTGAAAACTTTCAACATTTGTCTTTCCTTCCTGAAGGTGGCTTTCAGAGGCTTTTTATGGGGCGTTGCGTTCCTCATGCCGTTTTCTACAAATACAGTATGCAGCGACTAGCCTAATAACTAGCCTAATAACTTTCAAATTCAATATGCAATGCAAACTCTAGGTTATGTTACAATAGAAAGTCCATTGACCCAATTCTTTGACTAAAGGAAAGGCAAATTTGCTGCATGTCATCCCTTCTCTCCCTCACTCCCGCATTTAGTGGCTCTCTTCAGCTGTTCCTACGAAGTTATGAACAATTCTGAATTGTTTGGTTCATGTGACAATAAATACTTTAGACTTTTGAACTTGAATTATTTAAAAAGCGTAATGAAAAAAGCATAATGAAAAAATATTATTCCTGGACAGTACTAAGTTACTCAATAATTTCTTAAGATTGATCTGTACACACTTTTATCCAAATTAAACATGAGTGTAATTATTTAGCACTTAGGGAAGTTGGATGCACAGGTGTAGCAACTAAAATCAGGGGTGAGGAGTAGACAATCAACTCTGGTGTTTATAGTCTCAATTTTGTGGTTTGTTGAGTAGGTTGGATAGTAGATGGACGATAGTGAGCCAGAATACATAGTGAAGAGAGAGAGTGTGTCACTGAGTGTTTATTGCAACCCATACACTGCACACAAACATGCATTTCAGCAACAGCTGGAGGAACATCCATATGCCGAAAGACTCCAGAAGCTCCAAAGAATGCCGAGATGTGGGAGTAAACCTCCACAAATTACACCCTAAATTATGCATTTCAGAAGTAACTGTGATTGTCATTGATATTTTACAGTAATCAGAGAGCTATGGACAGGAGGACGTAAAGAGACCTTGTAAAGGCCACTCTAAAATGTGCAGTTATCAGCCAGCTCCGCAGCCTACTGAATTGCTTATTTTGCAATTTAATTGCGATTTATTAGGCTGCGGAACTGACCGTGGTGCTGAATCCACTGGTTTTGGCTTCAAATGGCTGCCAGGGAGTTGTCAGTTTAGCTCCATCAAAAGTTTTGCTCCTTCAAACCTTACAACATCTGTGGCATTAGGCTGTGAGATGAAACTGCACATTTTAGAGTGGCCTTTTATTGTGGCCAGGCTAAGAAACACCTGTGCAATAATCATGCTGTCTAATCAGCATCTTGATATGCCACACCTGTGAGGTGGATGGATTATCTCAGCAAAAGAGAAGTGCTCACTAAAACAGATATAGACAGATTTGTGAAGAATAATTGCGAGAAATGGGCCTTTTGTGTACATAGAAGAAGTCTTAGATCTTTAAGTTCAGCTCATGATAAATGGGGGCAAAAACAAAAGTGTTGCGTTTATATTTTTGATTGGTTTTGGGCTGTTGAGGCAGAGGGTTATATCTGGTATTTTTTCCACTTACATCTCTGTTGATGTTAGTTTTGGTTGTAGTGTTTCTTGATCATAATTAAAGGGCTGATTCTAAGCACTGGGCCTTATGCTTGTTTGTATTTGTGTTTTGTCTGTAATGTTCAATTTCTCAGTTTACCTAAGTGGTGTGGTGGTAATTGTCTTACTGTTGTGGTCCACCACTTGAAGCAATGTAAAGAAAACACTGTAATTTTGGCTGTCTCAATGTGTGTGTATGCCAGTTCACCATACTTGCGTGTGGACCATGTATGGCACTAAATACATTTTTCCAGTAAAGCACAATGATTAGGGGAGGGGCCTCACACAAAGAGAAGCCTAGGG
>JACXGM010005740.1:0-34285 GCA_016801145.1 Umbra pygmaea
CACACACACACACACACACACACACACACACACACACACACACACACACACACACACACACACACACACAAATATTTTTTTGTACGAACTTATGTGATCAGACCCCCGTCTCTACCCAAAACCCCGCCGCCGTCGCCGCCAAAATCTCACTCTGAACTCAGTTCAAAACTTGAGAGCCCTGGTAATAAGTTTGAGTTATTACATACAAACCTATACTAAGCTAGTAATTTGTAATCATTCGAAGTCAAAACTGGAGTAATTCAAGTTAGCATCAAAAGTAGTTATTTTAAATGTAACCATATAGGTACAGAGCAGCTCAACAACCATTTTTTTTAAACATGTTATCTGGTATCTATTATATCTCCAGCGTGTGAAAGGACCTGTTCATGTGTCCTGGTCACTCGGTTTCGCAGTAGTTACATGGAAATTGAGGATAAAAAAGTCACAACTGAATGCAAAACTTACCTGCAATTAGAGTAATCAACGCACAAAAAAGGTGGGATATCGTGAAATCCATTTCTGTCTGTTCCAAGACTTTTCCTTAAAAACTGGACGAATAAAGAACTTCAGCGTTGCTCCTGATAAACCGAGCAGTCTCCTGACGCATAAAAACTCTCCGTTCGCTTCTTTTTTACTCAGCAGGTGCATAGGAGAGAAGGAATCTACACACGTGATTTCCGGAGTCAACGTATTCCCTTTTTTAAATACTTTCACGCCCCCTGCCGTATAATGTGCGTTTACAACCATTTAATATATTTTCAGTCTGAAAAATAAGGCGTACTTTACTGAATAAAACAGCTATCTATACATAACAGAATGAAACAGATCGGGTCTCTACATCAGTATAAAAAGAGCTGGGTCTATATTACTATATATATTATGTTATATTTTTAAATAGAAAAAAATGTTCAGAGTTTACAGTTGTACTCATCAGTTTGAATACCATGACAGAAATTGTGGAACTGCATGGATTTTGACAACATGACTGTTCATGCAAAAAATCTGACTGTAATGTAAGGATAGTAATCATATGAAGCCATTAATTATCACACAGTTGTTTGTCAACTTTGTAAACCATACTGATAACAGAAATCACCCAAATGACCCTGATCAGAAGTTTACATACCATTGAATGTTTGGCTATGTTAGAGACACTCAAGGTGACAGGTTAAAATGGAAATCAAAGGTTAATTTCCGACACCTGTGGAATTTTAAATTGCAATGACTGTCTGTGTAGATATAGTCAGTGAGTTTGTTAGCTCTCATGTGGATGTACTAGACATGCTAGATACTGAGCCATGGGGATCAGAAAAAAACTGTCAAAGACCTCTGTAATAAGGTACTGCAACTGTGTAAATTTGGAAATGGATATAAAAAGATATCCAAAGCCTTGTAAATGCTAGTCAGTACTGTTCAATCACTTATTAAGAAATGAAAGATTCTGGGATCTTTTGATATCAAGCCAACGTCAGCTGGACCAAGAAAGATGTCAGCCAAAACTGCCAGAAGAAATGTTTGGGATACAAAGACTAACCCACAGGTAACCTCGGGAGACATACAGGCTGCTCTGGAAAAAGATGGTGTGGTTGTTTCAAGGAGCACAATACTCACACACAAATTGAGTCTTTTCTAGTTTTCCCAACATGTCTGTTAAATACAATTTGCCTTCATCTCACTTTTTCCGCTATTTATATTTGAGGCATTTAGTTTCCAATCAACTTGAAGGCTTTTCTGGCATACCCCCAACCCAGCCCTTGGATGTATTGCTGACTATCTCACCCCTACAGAAATCTTTGATTTCCCGGGTCTATTGCTGGATTGTGTCATGCGACGACCAGTCCATGGATAGAACTAAATCATCTTGGGAGCAGGAGATGGGGATGGTATTTTCTGAGGAGTTCTGTGAAGAGGCAATTAAAAGAACAAGTTCTACCTCTTTGTGTGTCCGTCTGGGTCTCGTTCAATTTAAGGTTATAAACAGAGTATATTACTCAAAGTCCAGACTATCCAACATTTACCCAGCAGTGATGGATGTGTGTGACAGGTGTCACTCCTCTCCCTGTGACCTATAGCATATGTTTTTTACTTGTCCAAAACTGAATAGCTTCTGGAATTCAGTATTCCATACTTTGTCTGAAGCCCTCAAAATTCACCTGACTACATGCCATTAATTGCTCTTGATTAAAATAAATAATAAAGGAAATAATTGCTTTTTACAACATTATTAGGTAGACGCAGGATTTTACTATTGTGGAAATCCTGTCAGCCCCCTTAGCTTCCCAGTGGCTAACTGATGTCCTATTTTCTTTGCAATTTGAGAAAATTAAGTACTCCTTGAAGGGATCTCGCTCTAAATTCTCTGACAAATGGAAGTAATTTATCTCATATTTTAACAGTTTGCAGAGGCTTCCCACAGATTTTCCTTAAAGCAAGTTAGTATTATTATTAATCTTACTATTGTAAATTAGATATACATTTGTCTGTGTGATGTGTTTTCGTCTGGATGTTTTGTGTAGGGTTTGGGGGTAGGGGAATCGGGTGGAGTGGATATAGAGGAGGGAAGGGGGAGGGTATGGGGAAGAAAATGTTGCTACGTACCTTTTTCTGTCATCATTGCTGTACCTATGATAAATAAATATATATTTTAAAAAAAGGAGAACAATACAACGACACTTCCACAAAAATGAGCTGCATGTTTGAGTTACCAAAAAGAAGCCTTTACTGCACCAGTGCAACAAAAAAGCCCAGTTACAATGTGCCCAACAACACCTTGACAAGCCTCACAGCTACCGGCACACTGTAATTTCCAGTGATGAGACCAAAATAGAGCTTTACGGTCATAACCACAAGTGCTATGTTTGGAGAGGGGTCAACAAGGCCTGTAGTGAATAGAATACCATCCCCACTACAAAGCATGGTGGTGGCTCGCTAATGTGTTTTGGGGTTCATGAGTTCTAAAGGCACAGGGAACCTTGTGAACATTGCTGGCAAGATGAATGCAGCATGTTATCAGACAATACTGGCAGACAATTTGCATTATTCTGCACAAAACGCTGTACATGATATGCTCTTGGACATTCCAGGATGATAATGATTCTAATCACAAGGCCAAGTTGACCCTCCAGTGGTTACAGCAGAAAAAGGTAAAGGTTCTGGAGTGGCTATCACAGTCTCCTGACCTTAATATTATCAAGCCACTCTGGGGAGATCTCAAATGTGCAGGTCATGCAACACGACCAAAGATTGCATGATCTGGAGGTGTTTTGCCAAGACGAATGGGCAGCTATTCCACCTGCAAGAATTCGGGGCCTCATAGATAACTAACACAATTGACTACACTGCCATGGCTGCCAAAGGAACACACCATATTGAGAACTAAGGGTATGGAGACTTCTAAACAGTGGTAATTTCATCATTTTTTTGTTTCCATGGTTTGTTTTATGATTGTGCCATTCTGTTACGACCTACAGTATGAATCCCATGAGAAATTAAAAAAAAACATTGTTTTGCCTGCTCACTCATGTTTTGTTTTAAACCTATTACCAATTCTCAAGGGGTATGCAAACTTTTGAGCACAAATGTATAAGGCAAAAGGTTTTTGAAACTGAACCAGACAAAAAAGGTATTTGTAACCTTTTTTCTTCACTTTTATGTAACCAGGTATGATGATTGAGAAGTGATTCTCATTTGCAATGACAAGCTGGCCAAGAAAAGGCATGACAAAGACGACACCAAATGTCACACATACAATACACAAATCAATACTCAAAAACACTTGTGTGCAATACTGTTATTTGTGCAATCAGTGGTCAGATCAAGTCAATAACTACACCATGGTGGTGGAACAGGTACATAGAAAATAAATAGACCAAATGCAGAAATTGATATATACAGTATGGCAGGCACGGTGGCCTAGTGGATAGCACTGTGGCCTCACAGCAAGAAGGTTCTGGGTTCGAACCCCGGTCGTCCCGGGCCTTTCTGTGTGGAGTTTGCATGTGTCTGCGTGGGTTTCCTCCGGGTGCTCCGGTTTCCCCCACCATCATCAAAAAACACGCAGGTTAGGTTCTCCAGTCAGTGCCCCTGACGAAAGCACTGGCTTAGATCTGGAGTTGGTCCCCATGTAAATGGCTGCCCATGGGTAAAATGCAGAGAATGAATTTCGCTACATGTATGTGTATGTGACAAATAAAGTACCTTTACCTACATGAGTGGTACAGAGGAAGGGCTTCACCATCTTGCACAAAGAGGTGTGGTGTACAGCCAATATACCATTAGAGCTGTTCCTAGGCATGATGCATCCCAGAATTCCTGGACAAAGCACTTAGCCTTGGTAGACCACAAAGACCTGGGATTCTTTAGTGATTATAAACTGGTTACTAAAGCAATGACAGTAGTGAAAAGCAATCTGATGTCATTGCTGGTCTTTTGCAAACTGGGTGATTTGAGTTCTAAATGCTCATGGCCATGGTATATGAGACCTTAATTTCCCTCCAGGAGTTGGAGGTCCTGGGCTGACAGTCTACTAGTGTAAAGTGTAGTTGTGCACTGTCAGAGTCATCTGTGGTAGTGTTGTCACAAAACTGCAATTTTTACATTTTGAAAAACTTACAGAAAAATTGGGAATTAAAAAATGTAAATGTTAGTGCATTAAACTTCAATTACTGGTACATATTTTTGTTATTTTCATTCAATTATTACCTATAATTGGCCAATTGAAATTATCCTACTGGTGGAAGTGTAGTTACAATCTGGCCCACCGATATTGAGGATAATATTTTTGTGGCCCTCGATCATCAAAATTGCCCATTCCTGTGCTAGATTGTTTTTGCCGACATTAACAAAACATTTGACCATGGTTAGTTTTAACCTTATTTTAACAGGTTACTTAACTGAAAACACAATGTCCAGCAGGAGCCTGTGGTGGAATTAATTACTTGAGGATTTAATCTAACAATTCCATGGCAAACATTTTTATTTGGAATAAACTTCATCATACATGTAATTAGAAGTTTCTTATTCCTTGTGTTTGATGTGAGTCATCAAAAAATTCAGTTGTTTGATAATTACCATTATGGCTGCTGTCATGAATTGAAATGCACTTAGTAAAATCAAGACAGCATGCGAATAAGATTAGAAAATGAGTTTATTGTCTCAATTTAAGTGGTTAGCACATACTAATCAGAAATAGGAAATGGAAACATTGCATTCAAGTGCTTTTATAGTTTATAGACAATTCAAACAATACAATTTGAGCTAGCTTAATACATTTACTAACATTTCTTTTATAAAATTAGCTAGCTTTCTTAACATTAATGGTAGCCAGACTAGCTATTGATAGAGTTGTAATTTGCCCCAAAAAAATTGTGGTCATTTTTTGGTTAAAATATCCATAGTAAGACATCACAACACAAAAAGTCAGGTAAGCTAAAGATAACACCAATATCACCCAAATGAGGCAATAATATTAGTGCACTGTGAATAAATAACACCATTTCTCATTGGAACATAGCTGATTGATAATACGATAGGAAGTAACATCCAACAGTTCTATCAAATATAAATACAGTACATTTATTCATAACTATTAAATACATGTCAAATTATTCATTTACTCACATGATTACAAAGTCTCTAAAGTGCAAATAGTTAGCTAATGTTCATATTATAAAAAATACAAATTAGAGGAAAACTATTTCAATAGAAAAATACTTAAAATTGGTAGTTTTAGTGGATTCTTTTTGCTCCATCATTACGCATTTACTTCCAGTGGAATTTTTCTGCTAACCTACCTTTGGCGATACTATCTGCAACCTCAATTTATGGAAATTTCAATGTCCAGCTGTAGATTTGTGTTTGGAGTTTGGATTATTAATATTTTTTTATATTCTGGTGATTGATTATTCAATGGAGCATTTATTCTAACAGTGTAATATGCCACTGATTTCAAACATTCTGATTGAAACAGGTGGCGAATCCAAAGCACTTAATGTCATGTTGACACAGCTGAGGTTTGAAATAGACAAGATGTCAGCTTACCCCCTGCTCCTGTAACAATTTAAAGAAGTGTATTGGCTGAATTGAGAACAAAGATAGTATTACCATAAACAGGTTAGCTGAAAACTATCCTGCTAATTTTTAAACTAAAAATGTAACAGCTTGGGGATGTATTCATTCCATATGATTTAGTGGAAAAACATTGTCAAAAACACTATGTAAGCAATGGAATGAATCCAGCCCGGCGTATCGTCAGATGTATTAACAGCCACAGCGGTCCCTAAAAGTAAGCCAGGCCTGGAGAGCCACCCCAGTATCTGTGCCCTCCTCTGTGGCCAGATGGGGCCCAACCATTGTGTCTGAATGGCTGGGTGGGTCTTCCTTGGTGTGTGAAGCCATAGTTAGGAGGACGTGGAGGGCCGTTATATCTTTTATTCTGCCCCATTTTCTTCTGCTTGAGCACTGGAGGACGCCACAGCAGACTAGAAGGGTAAACAACCTTTGTACAAAATACAAAAACGGACACTTTCAATTACAAACCTGTAATGTTGAATCAGAAATGTCAACTTGCTGAATGAATTGGTACAGCCTTTAGTTCCCTCAGGCTTCAGCTAAAGGCAACAGTGCCTATAGAAAATCATACCATGTCAAAATCCTTACCTTGTCACATTACACCATTGAAATTAAAATAAATCTAACATTTGTCAGCTGTATTTAAACATTATAACCCTTGACATCAAAGTGAAAATAAAATTTACAACGATTCTGAACAATTTTATTAGTGAAATACTTGGTTTGGATAAGTGACCAGCCCCTTAAGTTAACCATTATATACTTGCTCAGGTACCACTATTCACTTCCAAGATCACACAACATGCTAATTGCCCCCCACCTAACATCAATTTTAGTGGTTTTGATCACTTCATAAGAAAATCATCTGTTCCATGATAAGTCCATTACTAGTAGTGCAAGGCAACGCAAAGAATGCACCATGGTTGGAAAGGTGCTTTCAAAAGGGCTCCAGGACTAAGTTGTGGAAAGGCACATGTTAGGAAAAGGATACAAAAAGATTTCAAAGGCTTTAACTATACATCTGGGTACCGTTCAGAGCAGTAGTAAAAAGTGAAAAGTGTATGACACCACCAACACCTTGGTGACATTGACAAGGAAAGCTACCAAGACACCAACTGGCAACTTCAAAGTCTTTATGGCTGAGTTTGGTAGATCTGTGCATATGACACCAATCTCACAAGCGTTACACAAAGCTGGCCCATATGGCAGGGTGGCAAGAAAGAAACTTCTTCTGGAAAAACATTTGTGCTTTGCAAAAAAACACTTGGAAGATTCTAATGCCGTGTGGCAAAAGGTTTTAGGATCAGATGAGACAGAGGTTTAAAATTTTGGACTGAACTGCAAGCATTATGTTTGGTGAACAAACACAGCACACCATCCAAAACACACTATACATACTGTGAAACATGGTGGCAACATTATGTTGTGGGGGTGATTCTCTTCAGCAGAGACTGACCAATTGTTTAAGATTGAAGGCAAAATAAATGCTACCATTTATTTCCCCAAATTCTTGAGGAAAACCTGCAGCACTCTGCTAGACAGCTAAAGATGGACAGGTGGTTCACCGTCCAGCACGCCAACAACCCTAAACACGTAGCCAAAGAAACTATGCAGTGGCTTAGGGATAGTAATGTGAATGTCCTTGAGTGGCCAAGTCTGAGCTTTAATCTAAATCCAAATGAAAATCTGTGGATGGACTTGAAATCAGCACTCAATTTGACTGAACTCAATTTTGTAATGAAGAATGGGTTAATATTCTCCAATCTAGGTGCACAAAGCTTTAAAGCAAAATGGGCCTCTACAAAGTGTTAAATCATGGGACTGATCACATTTCCAATTCTGTTACTCTAGTTCTTTTTTTCATTTCTTGAACTGTTGCCTTTTTACATTACTTGAGTGTAAGGCAGAGTGTAAATAAAGCTGGATTATAAAAATATATTTAATGGGTTTTGATTTCAGGCTCCAAGACAAAATTTGTCAATTTCAAAGGGGTGCAATGATTTTCTATAGTATTTAAATAGATACATAGCCCTTGTTCATTTTCTTTAATCAAGGAGAGTGGTTAAACTGTGAATGGACCAGGATGTGTATTTCTTTTACATATTTTCTCTCCAAGATAAAATATCGATGGATTAATAATGGCATTATAAAAAACATGAGCATACATTTTGACAATAGAAAATATAATTGCTGTAATTCTACTTTATGATAAAAATCTACATTTGAGCTGCAATATTTTTTTCTAGAACAGAAATATTTGGTAACCACTGATCTTGGATACAGGAAAGTTAACTGCAGCTACTTGTAATACCTGGTATGTGTGGCGATTGTTGGATATGGTAGGGGGAAGACGGGTTTCCCTTAAACCACTATCCTCATCTGAGGAAGAGCCAGAGTGATAGTCCGATGTTACCCTCTCCACAGCGCTGGTCACCTTTTTAGTCACATCCTCCTTATCATCTTCATCACCAGAAAAACTGGCCACTGTAAATGCAAGGTTCTTCTCACCATACCTGGGCAACAGTAAAACAAAAACAAAACTTGTGATATTCACATGGTGTCTGCAGGTTTGAGGACATTCAATTTAAGACTTAAATGCCACTAAATGCTTTTTAAGACCAATACCGCAGTGAACGCACAATAAAAAAATCTAAAAAGAAATACCTGTGATTGGTCAGAAAATAAATTATAATGCACACTGGCAGAGGATTACAGTATGTATTCTCGCTTGAAGTATTACCATACTTTAGCGAATATACTGTGCATGATATGCACGGTTTTACAAACGACACCCCACCGCTGTGCACTACATTCGGTGGCGCGCAATAGAGAATATTTCTTACACAAGATAACAGTCATTATTATTGTTCTGTACTGTTGTTATTGTGGTACAACATGCATTTCAATATTTAAACGTGCCTATATGTTATTCATGATGTTTTCATGTCTGAATAGTCCAGTCTCACTGGAAAAAATAATCACCAACTAGTGTCTGGATAAAGAGCAACATAATGTCAAATATCAAATAGGCTAATTGGCACCCAACCAGAAAAACTATAATTGTTTGTTTTTATTGAGTACTTGAGAAGACCTCCAGTAGGCAAATAAAACTACAAACTGGACAATTACCATTTGTAACGTTAAAGTACAATTAAGTAAAAAACAAAAAAAGGATATACAGTTAGATCACATAGGCTACACACTTACACAGCACATACAAGCTTATACAATTACCAACCAAATCTTTAATGTTTTTTAAAACAATTTATAATTTAATGGACAAATATATAACGTCACGCTCTGTGGAATTCCAGTGGAATTCAACCAGCTTGTAGCAGCAGCGGCAGGCTGGGGTAAGGGCTATCACCTCCACAAACAAGCTTTAGCTCTCCCATCGTTTGAATATTGGCCAACCCTCCCTGTCCCTTGCCTAAAGTGCTTGAAAACATATTTAATAAAGAGTATGGGAGATTCTCAAAACCGTAATGATGTGCATTTCGAACAATCCGTCACAACTCCTTTTATTAATGACTCGTTCAATTGTGTCGTTAATATAATTTAATTATAACTCAGACCAATACTTCAGCGCAATACTCAACAACGACTGTTTGTTTTACGTTTTCTAAATTAAATAGATCAAGTGGCTCCTGTAGCATAAAAAATGCACTAAAAAGGATACCGACTTAGACATTACCATTTATAAAAACGTTGATATTTTTGGAAACTATATCATCTACCTCAAGCTGCAGAGTATAACACACTTTTACGGGCAGACAGTAATAATCAGAAACCTCATACAGAATATACCAGTTGGTCAAATCCTTAAACTTTAGACAACGCAACAAATACTAAGCGTTTTATTATCCGATAACGAATACAAAATTCATAGTTTTATTGTAGCATGGTATTCACCTGCCTGTGCCGTTATTATTCATGTTTGTTATATGCACAGCAGACTTCGTTTTGACCTTAAAAATACATGTATTTTAGAGACAAGATAGTCATTTAAACTACAGTCAATTGTTTCATATCGACGTGTAAACCATTGTTGAATTATAGAGACCGGAATTCAAACAGTATTTGCTAAACCCTTTAGCAAGGCTAGTGGCTCAGCAGACTTCGTTTTGACGTAAATAATAAAATTAAAGTATTTTACAGTAAAAAAACTACTTTTCATATATGATTTTGCACATTCCGTCAGAATCATACTGAGTTTGTTTAAATTACGTTACATATAGACCTGTCGCAATATGCAATAAATCAATACATCGCATGATAAATATGAGTATAATTTCCATTTGCATGCTTGTTTGCCCCCCCCTCCATCATTTTTATCAGCCATTCTATTGTGTTGCATAATGTTGCCATCTACTGAAGACTATGGGCACAACACTGACCAAAGCTTTGCGATACATTACTCACATACCGTATTTCCTTAAATAAAAACCGGTAGTCAATTAAACGCCAGGCCTCTGATAGTGGCCAAGGGCGTGGTCTACACAGACAAATAGAAGGCCGGTCTTAAATAAAGGCAGGGGAAAAATTACTTGTGGATAATCTCCTAGGAGCTGTTCATATTATGTGCCTTCCAGTTAGCATAATGTACATTTTTACCACTAATTTAATAGATTCAACAATATATTCATGCTACTGTCGGATTATGGTACTTATCTAAAGCAGCGATACTCACTGCTACTGCGAGCCGCAATTCCGTAGGTTTTTGTTCCAAACCTAATTTAGCAAGTGACGCTACTCATTACCAGGATGAAACACTAACTCAATGTAGTCGCAACTGGGGTTGGATGGAACATTTACGGAATGGCGGCTCACGGGAGCAGGAATGAGTATCGCTAAGTGTTATTGTCCTACCTGTATTTCAGTCAAGACGGCTGTATATTTCTTCAGCCTGGTGTATTGTTTGTAGTAATGGCAGTAACTACATTGGAAATAACACGGCTCCCATTCAGTGCACACAACTGAATCTTCAACAACTTTTTTCAACTACTTATTGGAACAGTTACAAGAAGTGTTGAGATAGCATTAACAACGTAATGCAGAAATAAAAAGGCAAACTGGAACAAGGATTGACACTAAAATACAGGCAATTATACTTATCACACAGAGGGAATTAGAAATAAAGGCCTGCCTCTAACATAAGCCTGCTTCAAATAAAAGCCAGTTACCTTCTGCAGTAGAGGTAAATAAAGGCCCAGTTTATATTTGAGGAAATAAGGTACATTTTGATGTATATATTCAAATATGGAAAAATATTCAAATATAGTTTTAGAAATATTTTGACAGCCCTAGATTCAACCTGTTAACTGGTCCACCATTCACGTTGGTCAACCAACAGCCTATTAATGAAACAATGAACTATATGGTTTCCCAGCTGACAGTAGCAACGTAGCTACATTGCCTACGCGAATAAGTTACCTTAAATATAGGCATGTGTGATTTTTGATTCTGATTCTTTAACAATGATTAGTTTCATCAATCAGTGAATAAACCTTTTAGCAGGCCAGATTTGATTGAAAAGTTGATCAAATACAAATAGCTATCATTTCTAGCAGGGTCGAGCTAACGCGAGTGCTGTGTGAATAGGATATATGGCTCTGTCCAAATTAAAGTGCTAGATAAAAACCTTTATGAAATAACAATTACTTGATTAAAAACAAATATACTTTCACCAAGAAAACAGAACTGGGAAATCCCAATAGCTTTTGGTACACTTTGTCCCAAATTTACATGTAGCACATTACTGTGGACAGAGCCAAATATCCCATTAATGTAGCACTCCTGCTCGCTCAACATTGTTCTCACTGAGTGAGAGTTGCCTGATAAAGTCAAACAATTATTTCCTGCCAATTAAAATTACAAGATAAATTATAGAACTTTGTCATTGTTCCCCTTTAAGATTTGATGAAAAAACTGTTAGTCGTACTTTAAATGAATCTCACCTGCAGCACACCTCGCCTGGGTCCACCCACAGCGTAAGTTCTCTTGGCAAGCCAAGGTCCTTGTACTGAACACCACTTTCCTGGCATGCCCGCAGGAGCTCTGGATCCTCCCTTTGCAACCTATTCACCCGAATACACCTATAAAGGTTACAACAGAAAATATGCTTCAATCATACCAGCATCTGAGCAGTGTTCATAGTGCCATGGCCTGCACCACAACCAACAGCTTTGTCTATAACCATTCTATTTCTATTACACAACCTTTAAATGGAGTATTGTAATGTCTAGACTTTCGCACAGTAAATATATGATATACTACGACTAGGGGTAATACAGTCAATGAAAAAACATCTGAACCGTTCGGTTGGCTTGTCTTGGTTCGGACCGTGTGTGCGTCGCACAGTTCGTTGGCACACTGCTAATGTGCACAAACCACTTATTGCCGTTGTGAACACTCAGACACCTATGTTTTAAACACTTACCAGAAATGACAACAAGGATGAGCATGACAAACGCAACACATGGCTGCTGATTGGACGAACATGTCACATTTTATGCAAGAAATAGGCCATACAGTTGCTGAATCTGTCTTCATTTCAGTTCGACTAAGGTCAGTTTAAAGGATGTCAGATTTTCAGAGGCGGCGAGTGAGCCGATGTTGGCAATTTGACAAATTCAAGTTATTTCAATTGTTATTCTGTAATATTTCAATCTTCATGTGCTAAAAAGGCACAGATGTTCTTGTAAATGTCAATACACATTCATTTTTTTGCCAAATAAATTAAAAGCTTGTTGAAATCAACAACGTCTTCCCTTTTGCTGTATCAAAATGTCACCTAGCTTTCTTCAGAGATGGTCCCAATAATTTGCTTAAAATCAAGTCAAATTCCAGTTGTGCATGATTGAACGATAATTTTTTTATACTCTGACCTAAATTGTGGATAATTAAGCTATACATATATCATATGCTGAAGTATATTTTTAGAGTGTTAAGATTCAAAGACAAAATAACAAGAACCGTGCAGGACTGAAAACCATGACCGAACCATGGGTTTTGTGAACCGTACCACCCCTAACTACGACACAGAATTTTATACTTCGTATACGTAGTTTCTGACCCTTTAAAATGGGGGGGAGAAGAGTATAACTTAAAAAATGTCATCTCTAAACAGATGGAAATGCCATCAAATTAATGATGAGTCTGCACTTTAACCTCTGACATTTTTTCAATGTGCTGGGGTCCAGAGACGAAACAACAAACAGTGCAATTACTCTTGAGAGTAGGGATTTTGAAAACAGATGATTTTAGGTATAAAAAAAATAAGTTTATTTTCAGTAGAACATGACACCCATAAACTTGTGGTTATTATAGCAATTGAAAAACTGCCTGGAATAGCTGTGAGATCAAGGCGACAGAGGGATGTGATCCAGTGTTCCCAAAATCTTAATGACAGTAAAAAATTAGGGTGTGGGATTTAGGCTGTGATTATGCAGTTTGCGCTATATCAAATGTGGACTCCTGATATGATCAGTAGTGGGTTACCTGAAGGCCTGTCCTTTGCTTGGGTTGTCAGGGTACCAGTGTCCCCTGAACTTCTCCTGCAGGGCAACAGTCAACCGCTCAACAAACAATTCCACTTCCTGGGTCTTCAGCTTTTCTACTTTCTTGATCAGTCTTTTCAAGAAAAACACCACTGCTGCAATCTCTTTCTTCATCATGTTTCATTAGTTTGCTTTAACGGTGGTGGTCCAACTATTGGAAATATAATATCAGAATGTGTTATTACAGGTTTACAACTTTTAACACGTAGTAAACTTTCTAGAAAAAAATGTGTAGCTAGCTACTGTAGCTAAAGTTGCAATCAAAATTCTTCAACCCCCACTGCAAATCAGGTTAATTGTCATAAAGTACAGACTTTCAGCTGTTTGCAATGAACAAATCAAACAAAAGCAATTTAAATAGTTAAACTCTACGAATGCATCAAGTGGTTTGCCTGAATCAAACTCAAAATGCAACTCATGACTCTTCCAGTATCTCAGTTATTCAACCCCCTGAATAGTATTATTAATCACAACAGCAAAAATATGCAAAAACAGGTGTTGTCTCAAGCACACCTGATGCAACTAATCAGGGCTTCATTAGTAGCACCAGGAGTGTTAAGCTACAACAGATGTAATGCCTGAACTGGCTGAGTGTCACGTTTAAACGGTGCTCTTCTACTCTTCATAAGTGCCCCGGATGTTTGCCAGAGTTTAAATTTAATTTTGAGAAACCGAATTTGAAACCTGAATTTGAGTAAAATTTTAATGTCCCAAAATATTTAAATAACACTTGCAAGTAGAATGCAATGAAGTTTAAATTCAATTCAAAACCATTAGGCCAGTGGTCCTCAAAAACTTCCATGGAGGGCCTAGTGTATGCTGGTTTTTGGTCTTTCCCTTATAATTAGGACCTAGACTGCCAGGTGTGGTGAGAGCCTAACCAATTAGTGAGCTACTCCATCAGGCTTGTACAAGGTAAAAGCAAAAACCTGCATACACTAGGCCCTCCATGGAAGGGTTTGAGGACCACTGCATTAGGCTATATTCAATTTCAATTTGTATGCAATTCCAATTTTTCACATTGAACATTACAAATTTAATACTAATAAACTTAATTTCAATTCTACCATTACAAATTCAAAATGTTGTTATAATTCAATTTCAAATCCTCACATAAAACTGACAGCAGCAACATGTTACAAATGATCTGCCAGATTTTGAGGTTACACTTGTGAACCAACCAGGGCTGAAATGATTCCTTGAATAACTTGAATAATTCGATTACAAAAAAGCATCAACGCAAAATGATTTGCCTCGAAGCTTCGTTTAATCAAATGTTATCAACATTGTATCGCGCAGTGTTTCTGCACGGATTATTATTACTGTCGCACACCGGGCTGACGCTGCTGGCGACAATGACTTTGTATTTATTATATATTTAAGTGATTCAGATTGCAAATGTAAATGGCTTTATTAAAATAAGTTAGTACATGTCACACTATTCTAATAGAGTTTAGTGGCATATTTTCGAAATGTGTAATGTTTACTTTGTTGTTAAGCAATGTTAATCGCATTGAATTAAAGCGCTATTATTCTGAAGGCGAAACTAGGAAAGGCTAGGAATCCACTACAGCTGGCTCCACACTGGTCTGGAGACACATGACATGAAGACTTATGGCGCAGATTACAAAATGAAGAAAGAGAGCGTAAATAGTGAGGGGCGAAGAGAAAAGACAGGCTGGAGAAAATGACAGTGTCCAAAGTTTGGAATCAGTTCAAAAGTAATTAAAAACGAAAACTCTGTACTATTGCAAAATCAAACTAGCTTAACACAATAATAGCATGATGTCAGTGCTTCAGCATCTCAACAGAAAATATTGAGTCTAACTTAATCATCCATTCCATCGTATGGATGATGAAACTACACCTAACAACTACCAAACCCAAAGACAAGAAAATATGTAGTAATGACCACAATTTGATCTAAAGAGCTGATTTGTTGACTAACTCTTCAAAAAAAAGCTGATTTATTGCGCACCAATTTCTCTCTCTGTTTACAGAGAAACAGCTGATCAACAATCTACTAGCATAAGTGTAACAGAGCTGTGTGACATTATAATCAAATGTATAAATGAAAATAGGTTGAGTACAACTAATATATATAAGCCTATATACAGATCAGTCTCCGGTTGAAACTTCTAGTTCTGAAAGCTAAGTTGCACAACTTAATGTATGCCTTAGTTCGAGGCTGTTATTGCATTTCAGAATATGTTTTCTTTAAAAACAATGTAATATGCCACTTAGTAGCACTTAAATGTTTAGTTTTTTGAGAGATAATATTGTAAGCAATGTAGGCAATAAAAGTCGTTTTTTTCAGAAAATTAAACCAAACTATTGTATATTATTGCTCTTTAATAAAACAAAAGTATTTCTTATCCGATTACTCGATGGAATAATCGGTAGAATACTTGATTACTAAAATAATTGATAACTGCAGACCTAGTAAAAATGTTATTTCGCGAGCTACTCATTAATGCTCTGCAAGATAGTAACTCAACCTGTCGTTTTATCCAGTAGCCTTCATCCCTGGGACCCATCTGGGAAGTTAAGCATGTTTTTTTTTCTTTTATGAAAAACCACTTTTTAAATTATTTAGTTTTAAAACTAAAACCCTGCACCTTTCTTCAATCACAGAATCTTCATTTGCGGTGGGACTTTCTGCTCCACTGGCTCCTCCACGAACCGAAGGACTGAGTCGGTTCCCACGTGTTCTGTTTAAATGAACAGGAAATTCCTGTGGCTTCTTTTCATGGTCTGCAGTAGTGACTTTACATTCAAAATGAGGCAAAACTACACTGTATTTTGTAATTACTTTTAACATAAACATTAAAATACTGGTTTACAAGGTATAGCGAAAAGCCAAACCAGTACATAATACCAGTACGTAGTTTTTAAAGGTACACTGCTCAGCCCTAGACAGCATGCAAACCCAATAATATTACAATGCTGAACTTGGCTCCACATTCGCCTCCGGTTCTCCTTAAGTTTCAATTCCACCTTAAAAAAATGCTTTTTTCAGTTATTGACCTGGATTGTCTTCAAAAATTCACTGTAAATATTGACATATGGGGCATAATGGAAAGGTGAGGAGAAGGGCTGCACGATATTGGAAATAGTATTTTGTTTCCCAATGATATATATTGCGATATTGCAAGCCATCAATGTAGGCTACAATCAATAATTACCATTCCATGATACTAATAACTAATAAACACTAATAAACAAGCTTCATTCTCTGTTAACAGTAAAGCAGTAAAAAAATTTTTTATAAAACAGCAGCTTTACTTTTGTTTTTAAGTCAACTTTTTTAGCCAACGTGCCATAGTAAAACAGTGTTGGTCATCATCATAATGATGGCTAAGCAAATGCGACGGCGTGTAATTGCAACATATCTTTACGATATGAAACATTATTGCGTTTGTTATTTCTTTCTGTCGTTGACAGCCTTTCTGGTAAGGTGTCACACTGGCAAAGGCATCGCAAATAGTGTTTTGTTTTGATTGACATCCGAGATTAGATTTTGTACTCGTCGTAAAGAGTTTTGTGGGGCCGTTTCAAGTGATCAGACAAATGGGTCGTTTTCCCTTGTTTTGTTGCCACAAATTTATAACACTCGTGACAAAGTACCTGTTTTTGGTCATCTTATTTTTTGTAGCCGAAATAGTCCCAAATATTTTTACCTTATTTTTGGTACGAAACCATCCTTTTTTTCCTGCGTAATGCGTATCCTCTTCGTCGCTCATCTTTCGCTAGTACAGGTCTGTTAGTGACAGAGAATGTTGGCTGTGAGCAGCGGCACAACAACCAATCACAGCGAACCAATCACTGTGCAGGCATGCGGAGCGTGCATGTCATCCCAGCAACAAACCATACAACAAACTTGTGTAAACTGTGGTGCTACCTAGGGCTGTGCAATAATCGGATTTTGATCGCGATTACGATTTCAGCTCCTAACGATCACAAAAACAGTGTAATCGAGAAAAAACGATTATTTTGTAAATTGCATTTTCTAAGAACTCTTAGTTTTGTCTTGTGTTCGAATGACACGCACTTTTGTCCCTCCCGAAACCGAAACTAACTCAGTCGTCTATTAAAGACGCATTTTACAGTGTAACTCCATATCCATCGTGTGCGCAGGCACAAAAAAATAACACATGCTATTGCATACTTTTAGCCTAAGATGTGTGCCCCATTAGCACAGTTGAGAACGACCGCTCTAGAATGTTGTTGCATGCTTTGGACAAGCGTTATAATTTGCCATCTCGCAACCACTTTACCATAGTTGCTCTGTGTGCTTTATATGAGAAATGCTGTGCAGAAGTGGCGACAAAGGCAGAGTATTAAGCTATGGGCTACATTATTTTATATATTACAGGTGATTGCAGCAGCTCCATGAGTTTACCTCACAGCAACGCAGGTACTTTGTTTGTTAGTTAGCTGATCAGCTTTGTCTATTTGAGTCTTGTTTGGGATATTTTATTTGTCCTTGCAGCGTTGTTTCCTTCACTGAAACATTTTTCATTTATAAGATTGCGCATATCAGTACTGAAGCAACGATATTGAGCAATTAATCACGTTCTCGTTCTTGGTTTCATTAGCACAGGTGTAGTGTAGAGCCATATATTACTTATAAACAATTATTCTACTGACTGAAGAGCCAGGCTTTGTGTTACTTCTATTCAGTAGTTTGTTTGAACTGCTGTTTGTGATTCTACAGCAGACTTATTAAGCACAGTGATCGTGCGCACATGTATAACCTGCAGGCAAAATAGAAAATAAGATACGTTTAGAAGTGTTAATTTATTTAATATAATAAATATAAATAAATTATTTGCAAATATAATTGAAATTGCTGTCTAATCAAATCCAAACATTCTAACAAACTGTGTGCTGGTCACCCTCAACAAAGTAAAAAAAATGCACCCGCTCCTGGCGTCAGAATATTTTCACTGTTTTTTTAAATCAACATGCAAATTTCCAAAATCAATGAGTAATCGATTTAAATAATCTTGATTTCAATATTGACTAAAATAATCGTGATTATGATTTTTTCCATAATCGAGCAGCCCTGGTGCTACCTATACTGTCATTGGGTGCTACCCGTCTTCACATCGCATGTTCCGCCGATGTGACTATCGCACATGCGCACATCGCGATGTCGATGCTAAAACACAACATCGTTCAGCCCTAGTGAGGAGGTGTACTATCAGGTGACAAATTCAACAGGAAACCATATTTGGCAAAATCTACAGTGGAATTCTGGAGAAATAATTTACCCCAAAAATGTAGGCACCCCTGACAATTTCCATTAACAGAAAATGTGCAAAATGTATCAAAACAAAATTAGACAGTACATAAATTTGGGCACCCATGTCATTTTGTTGATTTGAATACCTGTAACTACCTAGCACTGATTAATTGTAACACACAATTGGTTTGGTGAGCTCATTATGCCTTGAATTTCATAGACAGGTGCATTTACTCATGAGAAAAGGTATTCAAGGTGGCCAATTGCAAGTTGTTGTTCTCTTTGACTCTCCTCTGAAGAGTGGCAACATGGGGGCCTCAAACCACTCCTAAATGACCTGAAAACAAATATTGTTCAATATTATGGTTTAGGGCAGTGTTTCTTAAATGGGGGTAGGTGTACCCCTAGGGGTACATGAAATATTTGTAAAAATGCAAATTTAAAATGTCATCCATAATTCCTAAAATAATTATACTATAACAGGTGTCAGCAACTCCGGCCTTGGAGGGCCAAAACACTTGAATTTTTGTTTCTCTTTCTAATATGGGACTGGTTTATACCTGGGAAAGCAGGTGATTGCAATTAACTACTAGGTAAAATAGAAAATCTAAAGCATTTCATCCCTCCAGGCCCGGAGTTGCCTACCCCTTTACTATAATAATGAATTAATTAAGTGATGGATTTTAAACATTTGAAATGTAGCATTTAAATATTTTTGTTTAATAAAGATAGTTGTTTAGTGAATCGATCACTGCCGGAGCTGTATCGTACACTTTTTTTCTACCAAAAATGTTTTGCGCTGATCAGGGGGTAATTGGCTTAAAAAGGCAATTCAAAAGTGGTACAATACTGAAATAAGTTTGATAAACACTGGTTTAGGGGAAAGCTACAAAAAGCAATCGCAGAGATTTAAGCTGTCAATGTCCACTGTGAGGAACATAGTGAGGATAGGAAGACCACAGGCACAGTTCTTGTTAAGGCCAGAAGTGGCAGGCCAAGTAAAATATCAGATAGGCAAAGGTGAAGGATGGTGAGAACAGTCAACAACAGCCCACAGACCACCTCCAAAGACCTACAATATCATCTTGCTACAGATGGTGTCACTGTGCATCGTTCAATTCAGCACACTTTGCACAACGAGAAGCTGTATGGGAGAGTGATGAGGAAGAAGCCTTTTCTGCACACGCCACAAACAGAGTCGCTTGAGGTATGCAAATGCACATTCAGATAAGCCAGCTTCATTTTGGAAGAAAGTGCTGTAGACTGATGAAACAAAGATGGAGTTATTTGGTCATAACAAGGGGCGTTATGCATGGCGGCTAAAGAACACAGCGTTCCAAGACAAAAAACTCTCTACCGACAGTAAAATTTGGTAGAGGTTCCCTCATGCTGTGGTGCTGTGTGGCCAATGCCGGTCCTGGGAATCTTGTTAAAGTTGAGGGTTGCATGGATTCCACACAATATCAGCAGATACTTGAGAATAATGTAGAGGAATCAGTTTAAAAGTTTAAGTTACACCGGGGCTGGATATTTCAACAAGACAACGACCCAAAACACTGCTCAAAATCTACTCTGGCATTTATGCAGAATAACAAGTACAATGTTCTGGAATGGCCACCCCAGTCACCAAACCTGAATATCATTGAAAATATGTGGGGTGTTTTGAAGCGGGATGTCCATGCTCGGCAACCATCAAACCTAACTGAACTGGAGATCTTTTGCAAGAAGGATTGGTCCAAAATACCTTCATCCAAAATCCAGACACTCATTACAGGCTATAGGAAACATCTAGAGCACTGGTGTCAAACCGGTTCCATGGAGGGCCTAGTGTATGCAGGTTTTTGCTTTTACCTTGTAAAAAAGTAGGTCACTAATTGGTTAGGATCTCCCCTCACCTGGCAGTCTAGGTCTTAATTGGGCTCTTTTTGAAGGGAAAGACCAAAAACCAGCATGCACTAGACCCTCTGTGGAACCAGTTTGACAATTGTGATCTAGAGGCTGTTATTTATGCTAAAGAAGGCTCAACTAAATATTGATGTGATATTTCTGTTGCGGTGCCCAAATGTATGCACCCATCTAATTTCATTTTAAGGCATACTGCACATTTTCTGTTAATCCAAACACCCAATTATTTAAAAATGAAAACAATGGAATTGTCAGGGGTGCCTAAACTTTTGCACAAGACTGTACTACAGCTCCTCACCTTTCCATTGATGCCCCATACGTCCATATCTACAGTGGAATTTGAGAAAAGAAATCAACATTTTGACAATGTTATTGCAACAATTCGTGACTTTGCACTGCCCCCTAATGGCCAAGTATGGTTTCCCGTGTCACCTGATTCATATACTACAGCCCCTCACCTTTCCACTGATGCCCCATGTCCATATCTACTTCAGAATTATGGAGAAAATCCAGCTCAATAGCTGAAATAGACATTTTTTTTAGGGTGGAGTCGAAACATAAGTAGAACCGGAGGCGAATGTGGATCCAAGTTCAGCGTCGTAACAATATTACTGAACTGGAGGCTGGTGTCTGGCTATGAATATCGTTTGCAGCAGGTCATAACAGCAAATCAGTGCTCTACTAAGTACTAAAGATGTTTGCCATGAAGAGGTTTAATAATTTTGAGACTGGAGAAGTCGTTATCAGTTGGATTTGGGGATACCACTGGAAGAATGTTGTGTTGAGCTATTTCAGTTGCATTTGTTTGATTTATTAATAGTAAAAAGTTGAAAGTTAAACTTTTGACAATAACCCCGATTTGCAATGGTGGTTGAATAATTGTGATTACAACTGTACATTGCCTATTCAGATAAGTTAACATTGTAGGCATGTTACACTCATTCTGAAGTTTTTACCATAAATGTTTTCCGTGAAGCTCCACGTCCTTTATGTTAAATCTATGCCAGACTATGAAAAAAGCTAAGCCTACTTCGCAACGTTAAAACTCCTATTCTATTTTTCACTGTAGATCAAATCCAAACGACATTCCAATCCGGCGGGACAAATACTGAAATGGCGCGCTGTGACGCATTGCTACATTCCCTGTACCCATGTGACTAACCAAACATAAAACTAGTAGGTGGCTAACGTTACCTAGCTAACTCACATGGTTAGTTAGATATCTAACAAATCCCAGACAAAACAGCGATAAAAAAAATTATATTCCGTTTTCAAAATGAAGTAACATAGCCCATATAAACAACAAATAACACCTACAGTAGCTGACTGCTAGATTGTACTTGGCTTTACAAATCGCTAGATAACGTAGAACGTTGTTAATAGCAAAGAAAATAATACAAAATATGTCGAGTAGCGCTATATGACGTTTTAAAATATACAGAAAAGGTTATCTGCCTATCCAATAATTAAAATATATTACCGTAATTGATGTTCATCAGCATGTGGGCAACTGTTGCCTGTTATGATCTGTGTTAGTGTGTCTTGTGGGCAACATTAAAAACGTACTTCCGGTTTAGGACTTTTCAAAATAGAAGTCCACGAATTATTAACCGAAATGTGTAATAAAACAGAATTGATTTATGACAGACAAACAACTGTATAAAACTTTATAAACACGACAAATGGTTTGTATTTGCGAACATTTAAAGATTATTTACCCACCGGTTGTAAGTATGGAGCTATTGAACTAATACAGGACCCGGATTATTGTCTACTTGTAATGTATTGTTTTATGTCATCAATCTCTCATGGGCAGAGTTTGTTTTAAATGAAGCAACTGCACAAATTACGAAACATTTATTTCTCTGTTTTAGTGATTTCTATAGGTCATCAACCCTGTCATCAGGGATTCTACGTTTCAAAATTGTGTTGTATTGCAAACAGTCACACCTGATTAGGCTTGTCTGCCATTAATCAAGACTTAAATTGATCAATTAAAAGTGAATAAATGTACCTGTTTAGGGCCACAACAAAACATTTCTCATCCTCTCCTGCCTCAGCCAGATTACTTTTGATAATCTTTTTCTCACCCCAATTGTTCATGTCCAAATCTTCCCTGCTAACCCTGCTACGTCAGCAGATCTGCAACCCCTCGACAGATGTGGGAGGGTGAATGGCGCTCACTTGGTTCATCCAACCACATGTCACCGAGCCAGGACGATTCTTTTTGCACTGCTCATCCAACATGGAAGCCTTTAGTCAGTTCATGTACGAGATGATCACGTTCACCAACTATACCTCCACGATTTAATTCACAGGCGACTAATCTGCACACAAGGGGTTGCTGAAAAAAAAGCTTTGCAAGGTAGATAATCTGTGTTATCTATCCCAAATACCAGGCAGCGCTATGCCAATTTGCGTTGCCTTGTGCTGGAGGTTCCGGCAAAGTAGGAGAAGCCAGTCAGGCTTGAACCACTGACTATGGCCTTGCTAATTCTGCCCTCAATTTATCCGCAACGTCAGCTCAGTAGCTACCCCGCTCACCTCCAGGGTTGATTTTGACAGCCATATTAGTCTTACTTAGTTTGACTTTTTATCAGTATCCAAAGACACTAGAGAAAAGCTGAAATGTATTTGTTCACTGCATTTGGATTCTGCAGATGATGGGATATAAGAAGTTAACTGAATCTACATGATCTCAAAGAAAGAATAAAAAATGCATTATTTACCAGAAAGCTTACCCCTGCAGTGAGGAACTATGGAGTTGGAGATTGGGAACTGTTAGCGTTGGTCCTATCTTTGGAGGACTGGAAACTCTGGCTGGGGGTGCTTTTCACCACTTCCAAATCCTCACCAACCACCAGAATCTGTTGCACATATGAGCAACAAAAAGGATAAATTCCAGACAAGCCAGATGGGCCCATACCTAACCCGATCCCTGTTTTCTCTGTTGTTTAGCCTAAGAATGGGAAGGCTGATGCTTTGTCCGGGATGAACAACACGGGGGAGAGGAGGGAGCAAGGGGGTCCGATCCTGTCACCTTCGCTCATTGTCATCCGTTGCACCTCCATCAATGAACTTGCGCCACCCAACACCCCTCCAGGGTGCATCTTCATCCCATTAAGCATCCGGGATCAGCAGCTAACCTGGGCGCACACCACCCTTTCTGCTGGAGATTCTGGTATCACTCGCACCACTTATTCACTTTCACAGAAATACTGGTGGGCCACCATGGCACATGATGTCTCCCTTTACATTAAGACTGTATGTCTTCAGACCAAAACTGAGTCCCCAGTTTGTTGGGCCAGTCAGGGTCTCCCAGGGGATAAATGAGGAAGCTTAGTGGTTACACCTTTCCCCTCACTACCGCATCTCAACCCACTTTCCATGTCTCCCTTCTCAGGCCGGTGGCTCCTGGTCCCTTGGTGGAGGCCGTCCCCTGGGGCATGCATCCTCTTGATGTGAATTAGAGTCCAGCCTTCGCCATCCATGACCTGCTGGACACCAGGATGAGAGGGGGACGACTCCAATACCTTGTGTACTGGGAGGGGTACAGTCCCGAAGAGCTAGGTTCTGGCCAGGGACGTCCTGTACCCCTCCTCCACTCCAGCGGTCTGAGTCACCGGGCAACTAGCAACTGGTCCGAAAACTCCACCCCGGGAATCCAAGATGCCACAACCATTACGCACCACTTTACGCACCTGCACTTGATCACCTAATCACCACTCCAAGTCCCATATGTACTGAGTGTTGTTTGTTCATTGTTCTTTATTGTACTACCTGAGTATCATTGTTGCAAACATGTAAATTACTTTCATCTTGAGATATTCCATGCCTGTGTTGATAAACTACTTGTCTTTGAGGCTCATTTCTTTACTCCAGTAACAATCTAACACACCTTATAAGTTGAAGGTGCTGGACACCAAAAGAGACACAAAAAAATATAATGAAATAATGGAAACTGGAAGACGTGTGCATCAGGCAGTCTTAAGTTCCTTGGCCGCAAAGAAGTAAAAAACGTACAATAAATAGTCCCAAACCCACAATAGTGTGCAACATGTTACAACATTGTCAAGGTAACGTGTCAATGTTGCAAAAGTGCTGCCCCATTCCTATTTCTTGCTTTTTGAGCCCTTGCAGCCTCTTGCACACAATAAAGTCTGTGAGGGTTTAGGGGGGACATTGGGATTGGACCTATCTGTCCCAAAAGTCTTTCTGGCTGTGTTGCAGATCTAGTTCCTGCCTGATGACAACTGCTGTTACTGTTCACTGATTGGTTGATTGATTTCTGTCCAGTCTCAGATAAACCATAACTTTGACAACAGTATATTTCACCATTCTTGTGCAAGATAATAAGTTATCAAGCATTTAGATGGATGATGTTAAGTTTACTTTCAATCAGATGTTCAGGTTCCTTATCATCATAAATATGAATTGCAAACTCGCTACCGTTGTCAGCTTTCTGCAATGTCACACTATTTCACTAGATGTCAGTATTACCAAATAAAAAGTCTAAATACAGGTTAGCGTTCAGAAAGTTCCCCTATGCCTATATAACAACCTATGCCTATTGTAGGCCAACCTATTGCACCACACAGCACACTGTGCAATCCAGATTTGAGCCAGTACAGCCTCAGGCACCTGTTGAGCCAGTACAGCCTCAGGCACCTGTTGAGCCAGTACAGCTTCAGACCCCTGTTGAGCCAGTACAGCCTCAGGCACCTGTTCAGCCAGTACAGCTTCAGACCCCTGTTGAGCCAGTACAGCCTCAGGCACCTGTTCAGCTATTACAGCTTCAGAACCCTGTTCGGCATGTGCAGCTTCAGCCCTTGCAAAGCCAGCTCCACACCAGGTCCGCGAACAACCAGCCTGCCCAGGCTCAAGTCCAACCTGCCCAGATTTCAAGTGAGCCTTCTAAGACTCCATCTCAGATTCCATCTCAGTCTTCCACAGCACAAGTCCTGTCTTTTCTGGCAGTCTATGGTGACCTAGCACCTTACTAAGACACGTTATGTTGGCATTTCCTTTCATATGTACCCATCTGTATTTGGTCTTATACAACATCCTTATGGTTTATTTATAGTTATGACCCTATCCACATTTTGACAATGCTCATTGGACAAACCTTGTCATCAAAATATTTTTTTTTCTTTCAAATGTAACTAATTCAGCTAACTTTATTAGCATAGTCTGCTTATATTGTTTTAAGAGCAACTGTCTCTACCCAACAATGTACAATTGTCAACCGGCTGTCCATATCGCAAAGATCATTATCAAAAACAAATGATTTTGTTTGTTTCATTGGCTAGGTCAACTTTTCTTTGAGGACACCTAGCCACCAAACCATGCCTAAGCAAACATGACACCAAACAGAAAATGTATGAAAAATAATTTCAATTTATTGAAATATTTTAGAAAAAAAAATACAAACCATTACTTTAACACATTTCACATAGGCAGTAAAGCTTACAAAGACATTGTCTACAAATAAAAAATCCACACCAGTATAGCCTCAACGTCTCAGACAACTACGTAAAATCGTAAGTCAAGTCAAACTGAACAAAAAGTGGAAATGTAACACACATGCACACATATTCAGATGCACACACAGCTATGACCTTCCCTCCACAGAAACAGCTCATGTTTTTCCAAGAGGGAAGCATCCATTCAGACTAGCCCAATAAATAAGACCTTTTAGAAATACCCAAGGGTATTTGATAATGTAGTTAAGCCACAAGGGTATTTGATAATGTAGTTAAGCCACAAGCTGTGTTTTAGCAGCTTTGAGACTACAAGGTATTTTGGTAAATATGTAGAAATTCGGTTTCTCTTTAGGTGATTCTCCTCTGTAGAATGTTCATACACTTTTTCATAAGGTTCTGTCAGCAATCCAATCACACACAGTGTTGTTAATAAAACAATATTGTGGGAAATGAGTGATGAAACAGGAAGACATTACTAGAGTTCTAAAAACTGGACTCATTCACATACATTTTTAGGATAGATTGTACATATTTTAACTACCTATACTATTTACCTTATGGTTAAACAAATATAGAGGTTCTTAAAAGGATATTTAAGGATGACTTTTCAAATTCAATACAAAAACAATAAACAGGTTGTTGAAAATTATTGAAAACATACATGTTATTGCTAATTGGGTTATTCACTGACTTAAGAGACCAATAAACTGTTGGTTTACACACCTTATGGCTTATCATAAAATTTCAGAACCATAATATTTTATCTTGAAGGTCCTTATGGGATTATAAAAATGATCTGCAAAACAGTTTTTATAGCTGGGAGGTGAAATATTAAAATCTGAACACCTCCATGCAGAGAGAACGTTCTAGTCCAAACGTCTTAATGTTGCTAACCATATTCACTACTGATGGGAAGAGGTCTGTTTGCATCACCAAGCAATGCCCAAGACAGAGCAATGACATTCAATAGTGAGGTTACTTCAACCCTGTCCAATGTCATTCAAAGATGGAGTGCAATGCTTTGAGACTGCAGAGTGCAGCAATTCAATTAAATAAAATGTCTAATTTATAGGGCTACCATAAAGTCTTTAACAGACCTATTCAGAGGGAAAATCTCAGAGGGCACCATATTCTCTTCCCTAGTAGAAGTTCATAATAAACAAAACAGGGTTCCACTGCAAACACACACACAAAATGAAGAGTATGGAGAAAATGAAAAGAAAAACGTACTGTATGAGAACATTCCTACAACATTCCAGTTGTATGAATAGGGCCCTTTCCAGTTGTAGGACTTAGGCCAGCACTAAGCTTATGCTCAGAAGAATTAGCATGAATCCAAACAATCCAGGGTTATAGTTAAATCTGAGCTAAAACCTTTCTTGTAAAACCCAAAGGGTTCAATTCTGATCTCTTATAAAGAGAGACTGACAATTGGACATTCAAATACATCAACCTGAAAATATTAGTTTCTTCCCAAAATATACAAAGTCATGTTGGGCATAATTAATCTTTCCCAAATACTCTCCACTTTAATCATCAGGTCTACGTTTTCTAAAATAATATATCTGGATTTCATCATTATTACATGCATAGAAACAGATTCAGCAGAATGGACAAATCATTGACTTGAATGGGGACATTTCTAATAATTATTTGTATGCATCAAATTCTATCCATTAATGACACTTCACAGGTAACCTAAAAAAGCAATAGACCCAGAACACGTGCAGCAGTTTTAAACAACCAGTGTGCCTACATTTCACATCCATTAACAAAGGACTTGACATTTCAGATGTGTCTCAAACATTCATAAATGCCAGTTCAATAGATGTCTCCTTTTCTTTAAAATCACTGATCTGACCAGGTGAAATACGTGAAGCAAATTATCATTTGTTATTTTTTCTCATAATATAGATGATTATTATTATTTTATTTTTACTTTAACACTGCTGTAGGTCAGTGCCTTTAACATAAGAGGCAAATAAGGAATATATGGGCTACATAATGTTATGATGACATTGGGATTCCATAATTGAATTAAGAGTTAACATACCACTCTTTCAAACACAACACAGCATGGGCCTGCCACCAAAAAAACACTCTAAAATTGAAGTTAAAACCAAAGCACACTTGAAACCAAACAAGAAATCACAAAAGAAAATAACAATATTGCAATAACTGTTTACATAAATTCTGTCACACACCATTACATCAGCTTAGACTGTGAAACCAGGTCTAATAGTGTTCAACAGTTCAAAACACAAGACATTAAACCACAGTTATAGAATTACACATTTATCATTGAGCCACATTTCAAGTAAATTTGGTAGCAATGTATTCTATTGCATTTCTCTTACAATTCCAGTTGGTCTACAATAGCCTATACTAGTAGACCAAAAGTAAAATAATAAATACTGATATTTGCTACCTTGAAGCAAATAAAGGCTTTGGTTTGGCAATTGGACCATATTACAGAGTTAGTCCTTCTCTGCTATCAGCACACATTTCATGTCACTCCACTGTTGAACTACAGGCTTGGTTTGTGCTTGACAGCCTTGAAGCAGACTGCCCTAAAATCTAACTATTGAAATCGAGGACTAAAGATAAAACTAGCAGAGAATAGCATTTGCAGCATGCCACTAGCAAAACAAGAAAATGTACAAACCAAACTAAAAAACTAAAAGGTACAAAGTAGCATCTGGACTTGAAATCCCAACTCCTCTCAGAACAGTCTAGGTTTTACTGCTGTGATCACAAAAGAAAATAACTCAAACCTCATTAAGTAACAGTTACCACAGCAACAACATAGTCAGTCCAAGATTTGCTAAAGATTAGCGAATAAAAGGTGTGATTAAAATAATAGCAGAGGAAATCCAAACCAAAAACAACACATTTGAATATTGGTAAAAAATAAAGCAACTGGAGCAAGATACATTGTTCTGCAAAAACAAAGAAAAGATCTTGCATCACCTTACAGCAAATGTGTCAAGCGTTATCTGTACTTTTGTCTGCATAGCCAGCAGGTCTATGGACATGCGGAGCAACCAACCGTGGATCCAAAGGCCTTTCCGCTTTGTCGCTCCTTTCCTGTTGTATTCACTAAGTCTTGAAGCACCAGCTGAGAGGAGGCCACGTCGGTACCTCATTCCTCTGGGAGAAAGCGCATTCCACAGCAAGTCTTTCACATTACAGAGCAGTGGCCACCATGGCCATGCTGTGGTTCTGTAGCCCTTCAAGTGAAACAGTCACCATCACTGTAGCTACCCACACTCCATGGGGCGCTCTCACTCCATGGGGGTGTTGCTGCTGGCCTTAACCCCAGAACCGGCCCGGCTGATCTGCAGCCAGGGCAACTTAGAACAGTTTTTGAAGAGCTGCTCGATGGCGATGTGTCGAACGTGCAGTTCCGACGCCAGGGAGTCCTTCTCCTGCACAGCCGTGGTCAACTCCTCAAACACTTCTGTAGGAGACAAGACAGGTTAATATAGAGCAGGAGTTCTGACAAACACACCTGAGGGCATGGTAGTTGTCAGCTGAGGGATCAGTACGATTATTAAACTTACTACGCTCTCCCTCCCTGTGGGGATGTTTGCAGACAAACATATCAAAGTGTTTAAACATAAGGGTGTTTCCCCTTTTATCTCCCCAAATTTCAAAGATTGCAAACTAAACATTTAACGTAATTTGATTCAGTTTTTCCATATGTGCATATTTACAAGCATTGAAAACAAAATATTTAAAATCCATGACCGTTTTCCTCTACAGAAAATGAGCAGCATGCAATGATTCAGAAATATGTTCCCAGTTGTGTTCAGTAAATGGCTGTTGAAGTGCCCCTTACTCTGAATCTGTAGCAGGAGACGGCCCTTCAGCTGGTGGAGATCGTCCACACTCATGTTAATCACTGGAAGAAAACACAGTTTGATCACACATCAACACAGCATGTGCGATAACGCAAAATAGCTTCAAACTGTCTACTGATAAACCAATGCAGCTTTAGGCAACTGTTGCATAGTGTGAGAGCGCAGAGGATATATAAAGGCCTACTATGCCCTCTACTGGGTTTAAGGCGTAATAAGGCACAGCCAGAGTGACAAGCTGGAAATAATTGAACTAATCACTCAGTTTGTACCCTAAAGGTACTGATTGAAGCTACAAAAGGAAGAAGAGTGGTGCTTTCTAAGGGATGGACAGGTAGATAAATGTGTGTAAACGGATATGATTGTATTGAAAGAAGAATACAAGGAGCACCCCAATACAAATTTCTTTATTTTGATCCTAGCCTGTGATATCCTTTATTATTATTCCGCTACAGTTGTGAAGTAAGATAGTAGAGTGAGAACTATTACCATACAAACGTTCACAATAGCAACAAACACTGCAAAGGAAACGCTTAGGGTCAGAAAGTTACACTGTGGTCATTTATAAACGACTGGGATTCTATAAAGGGCATGAAGGAGACAGCGCCCAGGGAAAGAAGACTGGAAGCAGACAAACAACCTTGGTGCTGCGACAGTGATGGGGCATGTAGAACCCGAGAAACAAACACCTGTGTTTTCTGAATAAATGTGGAGTGGAGAAAGCAGGGTGAGGATTTGGCAAGCATGATGATGGAAAAAACTGAGTCCTGGCTTGTGTCACAACATTAATTAGTAGGAGATTAATGAAATCTAAATCCATAACAGAAAGCAATGGGAAGGGAGAAAAGAAGACGCACATGTTATCTGTTCCCTGGGAGGTCCACAGACCAGAGGCCTATACTACAAAGCAAAATTTGGGTTTACCCTCAGGTTTAACCCTGGGTTTTCAGTATCACAACAGTGGTTCATCTGTTACCGGGCTACATCATGGTAACTTATGCTGTGAACCTAACCTGCTCCAGAGCAGGTTACAGTTGAGATAACAGATTAACACAAATAAAAGCACCGACTACTGACCAATCAGTTCTCTATAAAATATGGCGTCACCATTCTGGGAGTTGCCGTTGGCCTACTCTGATGAGTATTTTTATGAAAGATATAGATTCTCAGCTGAGGGGCCACACATTTTTTGTAAGCTTCTTGAGCCGTATGTTGCCAGTATGACACATCGAAATCATGCGGTTACAGTTCCACAGACTGTATGCATATTGTTTTGCATTTGTTTGCTACAGGTAGTTTCATGGATGCTGTGGTTAATGTGGAGAAACAACAATAATGTATCTCCTTTCACAGTAGAGACAGTACATACATTTAAATATTTACTCCCACAGATGTTATGTATACATTTGTTGAACAACCCAGTATGATGTTTTAAAATTAATCGACACACCCTGTACATTTTCTTTGCTTCCAAGATCGTTTAACACTGCCAGGGTTGCGAAAGAATATTCGAAAGAATACGGCAAAACATTGTCTTACATACCACCAGCGTTCCTCTAAGCAAAATAGTCAGATGGCTTTTGCTGGTAAATGGTGCTAATTTTGAACCCTGCTTTTATGTTAACGTGCTCATTGCTAGATTGGGAAATCCTTGGTCGATTTAACGACTTGATAACCACCATCGTGACATTTGTTATCCATATTGCAGTTGTTAAGCTTAGTGAAGCCAGCTAACGAAAATAAATCCTGAGCATGTTGAACTTGCTTCATAGTATAGGCCTCTGGAGTCTAAAAGTTTTATATCTAGATCATTTAGCGAACGCTCCTCTCCAAAGCTACCTTCAAGTGAATGCCTATTTACCAGTGCTGGTCCCCCATTGGAATCAAACCAAGAACACCGGCTTTGTAAGCACCATATGCTCTACCAACTGAGCTACACAGGACCTCTCCAATGGCAAACTGAGAGAACACTGACGCTGCTTGTGGTGTAAAGGAAGAAGGCTGAGACTCACATTCTTCTCTGGTGTGACCGTTGTTTGAGTGCAGCGTTTGGGTGTCTCCTCCAGAAGACTGGCTCTGGCTTCGGTGAAGGCCCCTCCTCCCCGTGGTCCCCCATAGCCCCCGCCCATCCTCCAGGAATCCCATCTCCTCAGCTGAGTGGCACTCCAGCATCCCTGCCGCGTAATCAGGCAGCCCTCCCGTCCCAGCCCCGTGGTTCCAGCGTGGGGTGTAGCGAGGGACCTGGGCGTCTGACTGTGGCAGCAGTTTTCGGTCGCCATTCTGGTTGTAGCAGAGGAGCTGGTGCTTGCCCCCGCGCCGGCTGGAACCTCCCTCTAAGCCGACAGAGTCTTTGTTCTGGGCGTACTGAACAATGCGGTTGATCTTCTGGCTCAGGGCCAGCTTCATTCCCTCGTAGGCACTGCGGGACACCTTGGAGCGCGACAGCTTCTGGTTGGCAATAAGGTGGTACTTCTCAAAACACTCCCGGTGGCCCCGTAGGGACTTGGAGTGCAGGAGGGTGGTGTGGGACACACCTGCAGCCAACAGAGAGATACGGAGCAATCAGAAAAGATAAATCACATCAATGCTCTGTGTAGGCCGATTTCAAGACATGGAACTGATCTAGAATGTATCCTCCGAGCATAAAGCTCTAGGCAAACGATATTAGACTACTGACCAAAACATTCAAAAACGGAGGTATTGAGCTATTTTGATGTCCCATGGGAAAGCTGCTTATCACTGGGCTTAGCTTTCGAACAGGGAGAGAGCAGGACTGGCACATTAAGCCATCTTAAACACTGAGACATGCCTCCTCAACACTCCCTCTTTGTTTTGTCAAATCAATTAGGAACAATTCCATTCCACTTCCTCAGAGCGCATGCATTAGTCAAGCCTCAATCACCTCCCGTCCTCTTTAACCCTTGCCTGACCTCAAGCCTCAATCACCTCCCGTCCTCTTTAACCCTTACCTGACCTCAAACCTCAATCACCTCCCGTCCTCTTTAACCCTTACCTGACCTCAAGTCGAAGGAGGTGCTACACTACAGACCTGGTTTGAAGATTTACCAAGGTAACTTAGGTCAAATTTTTGCCTCGATTTCATTGGCAACTAATCCTTCAAAACAAACCAGCTCTGCATTTACTTATTTGGATCAACCAACCCCATTTTACTCTAGCCCCAATTTGTTATGTTCATATTCCCTTTAAGCCATGTCACAACGACAGCCCCACGCAGGCGCGGGATGGTCGAAGACTGATCACATGCTTCCTTCAAGCACGTGTTGCAGAGCATTCTGATACTTATCGAATTACTCGTTCAACACAGAACACTTAAAAGGGAACAATTCTGAATATTTATAATTTGTCAATGTTCCTAAATTAAATAAATTTTTTGACTCTCATCAGGCAGCCCTCTAACTTAGGGAGAGCACACATGGAGCTAGTGTGAGCAGACAACTGTAAAAAAATGCTCTTCAATAGTCTATAAATTATATATTCTCATTTGGAATCCTCCCCTGATTAATAATAGATAATTCGCTAACTACACAACCATGATTGAACTGAACACAAGGATTTGCATGAGAGCTACATTCCAAATTAATTGTGTCTGGTAAATTACCCATCTACCTCAGGCAGCACTCTACCAATATCTTATTTAACTGCCTTCATACTAGATGAAGCGCCTGAGCTGCAAGTCGAGGACCAATGATTCTCAATGTCTAAATAAGTATTTTTCAACGTGACATTAGCTATTAAGAGAGTGGCTATACTTTTTGGCAAGTGGAAAAGCAATATCCACTGTGGTGCAGAGAAAACCTGAGCTGGAATGTGAAGGGAAGAAAACAAGCCAGCAAAAATTTTCAAGTATGCTTTGGCCTTAAAACATTTTTCAAATGAATTGAACATTACGCCACAGCCACAACCCTTTTGTAGTCGTTAGTTATGCTAATGAAAAACATCCACTGATCATGGCCGTAACTACCATTGAGGACACCGAGGTCATGACCTCGGTATTTTTTTCTAGAAGTGTCGAAAATATATAGCCGACGAAACAATTATCCTTGCATCAACGGACCGTCACGTGACACGTACTTGCAGATACTGCTGTCATGTCAAAACGAAAGTAGTCGGCTGTAGCGGAGTGTTACCTTAACCAATTAA
>JACXGM010005741.1:0-19470 GCA_016801145.1 Umbra pygmaea
TGTGTGTGTGTGTGTGTGTGTGTGTGTGTGTGTGTGTGTGTGTGTGTGTGTGTGTGTGTGTGTGTGTGTGTGTGTGTGTGTGTGTGTGTGTGTGTGTGTGTGTGTGTGTGTGTGTGTGTGTGTGATTAATGGTTAAACTGTGTAAATGAATGGCGTGCTTAGTTGACCAGAGCTCGTCCTTCTATAACATACTTTGTTGTTATATTTTTGTAATTATATGCATTATTTAGGTAGGAATAAAATACAATCCCATTTTTATCAGTATGTATTTTCTACACTTTAGTGAGGTGCCTGTCCGGATTTGTGTATAAATGCAAGACGTAACATTAGGCTATTGAATTTGTTTGTGAACCTTTGTTCGTGAACGTGTGTTGTTTGGTACCCTGGAAATCGAGAGATCTCGCGAGAGCACAATTGGATTTGGGTCTGGATTTTTCCAGGCTTGTTGTTTGGAGGGATCACAAGATTTGTCATTGCTTGCACAAGAGAGCATATGAAGAAAAACACTCAGTGTGTGAAATAGTATTACAATAAGAGAAAATTTCCCATAGTTTACCAAATTACCATAAACAGTGTTCAAAAATAGGAATCATTGTGACATTTACTGCTACATGTTTTTCCAGGTTGAATTGACCCTGGAATTCCTGTATGCTGACTTGCTGAGATGTCAGTTCGTTTTGGTGCACACAGCATGCATCGCATTATGAAACCATTCTTTTTGACATCTTGGAGTGAAAACATAGACTGAAATTGAGACCACGGGTGATCTGCCTCCGATAACTCGCACACATCGTCTTCTGCTTCGGCCATCATCTTCCAATTTAAATAATAACGCGCGCTAAATATAAGAGGGTGATGCGTAGCCACCTCTCGCGAAGCAGCCACTCCAACGTCTCGCGAGACATGCGAACAAGTCATACTAACTTACGGTATTTGAAAATATAGACTTTTTCATTAATTACTACCATTTGACAGACCGAATTTCGCGAAGAAAAGGTACATTTTTTTCAGTAGAAATGTACTTGAGTAAGAGTAAAAGTACCCATCTTTACTCTAAAAGTAAGTTACACAAAACATTTACTCAAGTAAATGTAATTCGTTAAAGTCCTACAGCAGTACCCACCTCTGTCTTGGTGTTCACTGGTTGGTTAGTCAGAGTCTTGATAACAGCCTTAACCTTGGTGCTGAACTGCTGCTCCTCCATGCCGCCTGACAGAGTGCTAAGAGGACCCTCAAAGACACAGGTGGAACTGGGGTTGAGAGGGTCGCCGATGTTACACAGACTGACAGCCCATTCACACTCTTCTCGGGCATCTTTTCCTAATCCGCTTCCAAACAGAAAGCTCAGAACGAGGATATTGAGATACATAGCTAGCAAACTGATTTTTTGTTTTGTTTTAGTGAGCTATCTACAGTATCGTTACCTTAACATTTTGGAACAAATGCTAATTAAATCAAGATCCTTAGTTAACTGTTTTCCAAATATGGTCTCCAAACCGGACAAACAAAATGTATTATTTTAACTTAGCTGGTTTGTTGAAAAATGTTGCTACACTAGACAAATAAAATTAGCATTGTTGAACTGGACCAATCAGCTGAGCATTAAGTATCATCAGTACCAACTATACTACCTCACGAGCACTCAATCACGTGCACGTTAGTCCCTTTTCAAAGTACTTTGTTATCTTTCTTATAGTCATTGGGTACTGTAAATTTAATTTATAAAGTAGTTATATGTATTCTTACAATGCTCAATGTCAGCTAGAAGACTTTTCATTATAAATTCAGATTTCAACTACACCTCCCAGAATGCTACCGCAATACAGAATAGGTTCATCCGGTGTATTAAACACATTTTACTTCCTCCCAGAGAGAACGAGACGGGCTGCCCGATAAAGAAAACGTAGCTAACTTTTAAAAGCAGCAATCAACAAGAGCTTTTCAAGCATAGCTTAATCTTTTACAACAGAATCGGGGCATGCTGCTCGACGTGACGGAATATTGAAGAATCTGCGAAAAGCAAAGACTGAAACGCGTTGACCGCTCAAGAAAGTTTGTGCAAGGGCCTGTAAACAACATGTCCTCCGCCTCGCAGGCATCCTCTAGACGGCAATGGTGCTACCTATGCGATCTGCCCAAAATGCCCTGGGCCATGCTCTGGGAATTCAGCGAAGCAGTTTGTCGGGGATGCGTGAACTACGATGGGGCGGACAGAATCGAGCTCCTAATTGAGACAGCTAGGCAGTTGAAGAGCAGCCACGGTGTTTTGGATGGAAGGTCTCCTGGCCCTCAGCAAGGCAAACCTATCTCAGGTGGGACGTTGGAAGGAGGGAGGCAGCACGCGGAGCGTTTAGACAGAGGGAGGGGAGAGTATGGTGTTTCCCCGCGTCTCCCCAATGGTCTGCACAGAGCTGAAGATGTGACTATGTCAGAGGTGAGCAGGCAGAGCCCCAACACCAGACGGGCTATGTCTGGGTCTGTACCTGCTCTACATGGGACCATACCCCATGCTTTGATAGCCCAGGGGTTAGTGGGGCCCCCTCACGGCTTATTGGCCCCTGTTTCAGCTGCCAGAGTCGGAGGCCCACAGATGGCTGGTTCCTCTGGCGCTGTAATTGGTGACGTTGGCAGGCGTCAGGTAGTGTCAGCCATGTCACTGGGGGCTGGCACCTCAAATCTGGTGGGCCTCGAAGCAGGCTGGAGGAATGGGGAGGTCCTGGCTGAGCTGGCGGATAGTGCAAGAAGCCGGGCAGAGGGCTGGCAAAACCGTCCCAAAGCAGTAAGAGATGTCCTGGTGACCCTCTGTGGCTGTGCCCCATTCAGTGTGCGCTTCAGGAAAGACCACAATCTGGTGGGACGCATCCTTGCTTTTGAAGCCGGGTCCGGGCCTGAGTTTGAGCTGAAGGTGTTTGTCGAGTACCCCAGTGGCTCTGGAATAGTCTTCTCTGGGATCCCAGAGCTGATCAGGCAGATGTTCCGCGACTCTAACAAAGACGCAGGCAAAGCAGTGAACTCAGGGCTGCGCTACGTGGAATACGAAAGGCGGCAAGGTGCTGGAGACTGGCGTGCGCTCACGGAGCTCCTCAGCGATGGCGTGCGTTCGTTTAAAGAGCCCCCGATGCCCGAAGTCCTCCCACAGGCATATTCCGATGCCGGCATGTCCGCCAGCCGCTCTGCACCTCCAAAAGGCACCGCCCGGCGTCGCAAAGCATCCCCAGGCTCGGAAAATGGAGAGAGTGAAGGACGTCCCATAGGGGATCACCAAGCCAGGGAGCCATGGCCTCGAGGTGCCTATCCAGGCATGGAACCCCTGGGCTCAGGCATGCCCAACCCACAGGACGGCCCAGCACGCTCCCACAGCCAGCCGTCACCCATCTCTGCACTTATGGGAGTGGCTGACAGCCTCAGCTCCAGCCAGATATCCAGAGACGGCCCTGGCATGTCCTCAGCTCACTCCTCCGTAGCTGGCCGTCCAACCAGCGGCAGTCCCTCCTCAGCCTCCTCCGCCGTCTCCCAGGCAGCCATGGGCCAGGGAGCCCAGGGGGGGCCAAGCACCACCAGTGCAGGGGAGTCCGGGAGTGGTGCCCTGCTCTGCTGCACCCTCTGCAGAGAACGTCTGGAGGACACTCACTTCGTCCAGTGCCCATCTGTCCCACACCACAAGTTCTGCTTCCCGTGCACGCGCGGCTCCATCCGCAGCCAGGGCCCCGGCGGAGAAGTGTACTGCCCCAGCGGAGAGCGCTGCCCCCTGGCCGGATCCACCGTGCCCTGGGCCTTCATGCAAGGAGAGATCTCTACCATTCTCGCTGGAGACGTTACAGTGAAGAAGGAGAATGACCCCTGACCCCCTAGCCTAAAGGTAAGCGGCTGATGGCTGACTCACTCTTTATAGTTTGTATCGCCATTATAGCAGTAGTAGTGTTTCTCTTTATAGTTTGTATGGCCATTAGAGCAGTAGTAGTGTTTCTCTTTATAGTTTGTATGGCCATTAGAGCAGTAGTAGTGTTTCTCTTTATAGTTTGTATGGCCATTAGAGCAGTAGTAGTGTTTCTTTGGCTAATGAAGATTTTCTTTTTCCACAGCAGGTCTAACAACACTTTAAAAGCACTTCCCTGATCTATATATCTCACCCGGAAGGTCCAGCTGGCTACAGTTTATCACATGTTCCTCAGAGATGCAGCAAGAAACAACTGAATTACCCATGCAACCCGGGGAGCAAAAGAAAAAGTTAAGAGGGTTCCAGAAGCATCAGTCCAACAGGGCCACGTGTCTGTTTGCCTGGACAGGGCTCCTGTGCAGTGGTTAGTATTAATTGTTTAAAATACAGGAGCTCCCACACACATCCTTCTCCGTGTCCAGTGAGGCAGCAGAGGCTTTAAGAGGCCAAGGATTGGAAGCACAGGTCTGTTCTTCAACATGACAATCTCAACATTTCCTGTTTCTATATATTACATTAAAACAATAATATTTTGGTTGCATACCGTGTCATACAAGTGAATGATATCGATATTGAAAGTACATGGGTAGCCATAACCATGCAATTACAGGGGGAAAAAAGGCAAAACCAGTAGGTTCTTAGAAAAGCCAAGGTTTGAAAATATTGTTCACACATCCTATGTATGCTCCTTTATTACATATATTGTCAAAAATGTGAATTTACTTTCAATGACTATGTAATTTCTATTTTTGATACAATACAAATTTATATGTATGAGTTTATAGTAATAAGAAGACCAAAGATGGCTTCACGCTCTATGTAATTTTATTGTATTGTAGCTATATATGTTGTATTCACTGATAACCTGTGGCATCAGTCACTGTTCCTTCATCAATTGCAGAAGTAAGCTGCTAGTTTGTCTGTCTCTAATATTTACTTTTTCTGAAATTCTCCCACACCACATACTTAAATGGTTAACCCACATACTCAAGTGTCATCTTAATATGGGGTCAACTCTTAATAAATTACAGAATAGTCATTGCTTGTGTGCTTTTTCTTTGTCTTGCTTCTTTTCCAATAAATAATCACAGACAGTAAAACGTCAATGGAAATGCATGTTCTGTATTCATAGCACACATCAGGAATGCAGCTAATCTTCATTATTTCTTTAATCTCACAAAAACACACACATATGCAGTCTAATATACTGGCACACTCAGACTTGCACTGTTCTTTGTTTCTAAACTGGTTAATTGGCTACTTAGTCCAAGCACTTGGGGCATCATTTACAAAATGTGAAACATGCATATAACCCCTACTGTGTCCATCAGTTACGATGCAAATTTCAGCATATATAATAAAGGGAACGTGATTAAAAAACATGCTCAATTACAGGCAAACGAAAGAACATGCATGCACACCTACTAGTGGTATGTATTGACAGTGCAAATATATATTTTATATTAAAATGGACCTATGTCATAAATGACCTCATTTCCCAACAGTCCATATTGTAGTTGGTGGGTGGAGTCAATGCAATATTAGGCTGACTGATGCCCCTGAAAATTATTTCAAACTCAAATATTTTTCCAAATACAACAAATTAATGCTAACAACTGAACAGACAGTAAACTGGTAGCGTATGTAAACTATTCAATACCATGGGTCCATAAAACAGGCTACAGTATGTTAATGTATACCCTACAAATTCATATTATTCATCTATTGACTGGGTGATATAACTTTGTTTTTATATTTGTATTCAAGTATTGACTTAGCATAAGGGAAATGTTTAATGCCCCAGAAGACAGAATATTTGTAAAACCTTTTTCCATGTAAACTGAATTACTTTGAGTTGTTGAAACCTAGAAATAAAACTTTGCTAGGTGTATCTCTAATGATGTTTCTTGGAAAAACGACATAACATTCCTGCATTTCAATGCATTTGACAATGCAAAAGTGATGCGAATTCTTTGTAATATGAAACATGCAGAAGGGTTAATAATGCAACAAGATTTAAATCCAAAGCAGCCTGGTCCATTTTTTTCCACATCAGACTTCTTGGTCACTGAAGAGCTTTTGTCAATGTAGCACATTATTAAAAAAAAGATATTGTTGGAAGCGTGCCAATATATTCCTTAGAAATGTGTTCGGGATGGACATCTTTCTATCATCTGCAACTTTTGCCGTGACTCAGTAGTTTTGAACATTCACATCTAAATTTCAAATAATACCACAGTGAACCACCTCTAAATGTTAACAAACCAAACATATTTGATAATAGCATATAATTAGTGCCAGTAAACATTCAATAAATGTAAAAAAATAAAATGGCACAAACAGTTTCTATAATAAAAAAACTCCCAACCATATATTATTATGTATTGCAAGCATCTTTTTTTACCATTGAATTTGATGTCATTGATCCCTGGATTCGGGGAACAACTTGATAATACATGAGGAAATACCAAATTATACCCAGCAACTAGTGGTCTACCACCCAGGCTTTACATTGTTGTCAGCCATTTATCCAAAGTCAGCATCTCAGAAAGGGCTTCCTGCATCTCGTAGAGCCTCTTTGGCACCTTTTATTGTCTCCCTCTTCACACATTTCCAGTAATCTGCAATGCCATTCTGGCGCGGTACCTAGTTAACACAGAACATTGCATGTTAATTTCCTAAACTCAACTGAAGCAGTTCATCCAACACATGCATTGTCAAAAGGCATTTTGTTAATATGATTTCACTTGAGGACAAGTATCAGGCAAAAGCAAGCATGGCTGAAATGTCCTGGTACTGGTTAGCAATCATGATGCAAGGACCAGTGAAAGCTAAAGTTGGGTTGATTAGTAGATGGTGGTTGTGGCATTTCTGACTATGCCCGGGGGCACGGTTGAGCCTAGGGTAGACGGGTAAGTATTCAGCCAATTTTGTGATGTTGTTCTCACATGACTCATTGTGTGCCAGTCAGGTGCCTGTGAATTCAACCACAGCTGTATAGTGTGTAAGAACTTCACAAATGAGCAGTGTTGGTCAAGTTACTTTAAAAAAGTAATTAGTTATAGTTACTAGTTACTTCTCACAAAGGTAACTGAGTTAGTAACTGAGTTACATCATTTTAAAAGTAACTATTTACCAGGGATAGTAACTATTGTGTTACTTTAAAAAATCAAGTATGTTAAATAACTTGGAAGCCCGCAATATGAAATATGTTAAATGAATGAAATGGACACTAAATAGAATCAAATATTAAAACATCAGCGAATTCCAAGGCACTCCTAATTTAAAAAGCCTTTATTATATGGCTAGGTCATCAAGAACCTTAAAAAAGGAATCACTCCAACGCATTTCGTCATACATGCCTTCGTCAGGGAGTCAACAGATTTCAAAAAGGCAACCAGAGAAAAGAACTTTGCAGATCCTGCAGAAAGGAAGCTAGCGCTTCATTGATCTTAATTAAAGTAACGCCACATTTTATTTTGTCAGTAACGGTAACAGCGTTGTAACGGGGAAAACAGTGATTCGTTTGATTACTCGTTACTGAAAAAACTAACGCCGTTAGTAACGCCGTTTATTTATAACGCCGTTATTCCCATCACTGCAAATGAGCTCTGGATTGGAAGGCTTGGCGACACATGCTTCGATCAACTGTGAGTTCAATCATGGAAATATTTTTGGCGAAAGTTGAATCCTTCCATGCGTGTACTGACTACAGCTTTCCATGTGTGCCAGAGCTCATTGTAACGATCTAACCTACAGACTCTGGACACACGTATCACTGCCCTTCCTCTCTGTCTCCCCCTACAGGCCTGTCTAACAAACCTCTGCTTTCTACTGTTCTGTCAAAAAAAAGTTGTTGTGCATGTTGAAAGATGTCTCAGTGGTTAGGGAATCAGATTTGTAGTCAGAAGGTTGCCAGTTCGATTCCTGACTGTGCCAAAGGTCGGTGTCCTTGAGCAAGGCACTGTACCCTAGGTTGCTCCAATGGGATGTGGATAAGTGTCTACTAAATGACTAAATTGTAAATGAACAACAAGTGTGAAGAATCGGACGGCTCGGCGACAACATGTTTGAAGGAAGCATGTGAACACTTCACCATTTCACATCTGCTGATGAGTTGCCAACAACGCACGGTCAGGAGGAATTGGACGTGACAAATACAGAGAGAAAAATGGGTGAAAACAAAAATAGAATCAAAACACAAATGGAACTCACAAGCCAATTGGTCTGGGTTGAGCGTAAATATCAATTATAAATAACACCCTTAGGATGCCTTCAAGTGATGGTCCACTGATACAAAAATGCCTCTGGTACCTTCAAACCACGCTGCACTCTGTCCTGCATCACACCTAGAAACTCCTTGTGGCTCAAGCAGTTGTCGCCGTCCAGGTCAAATATCTTGAACACAGTGTCCAGCACGTTCTCAGAGAGTTCATGCCCTGTGGCAATCTTTACAGCTCGCTTAAACTGGGCTGAGGAGAATCACATGTAAAAAAAACATCAGGAAAATGTACTTAGTTTTAATTTGAATGTGTAAAAGTACAATAGTTCAAACAAAATGCATTTCTTACGAAAATAATATATGGTAAAAGAAAATTACCCATTCCGATGGGTCGGTTGGCTTCATTTACCATTTTCACAGAAAAGGCAAAATCCTCCAGGTCGTTAATGAAGAGGCAGAATTCTTTGAACTCATCAAATGTGATACTCTGGAAGAGAACAAAGACAACTGAACAAGTCATGCAGTGATGAGTCATCTATACAGAGCCCACAAAAACAGATATTGGCAGGAATGCAATGAATTCGTGTAGAATTTCGGAGTAAAAAACTGAGCTACTTTCTCGTAAAGTGACCAAGTTCCAAAAGCTCTAAAACACATTTCATGCTTCTAGAAATCACAAAAAAAATAGATGGAACAATGATTTCCTACACTAATTAGTACATATTTTGCCATTTGAACAGGAATTACAATGAGGGCATGAGTTGTTCATCCGGTGTTTGTCAATAGGCAAACAAATGTATTAATAATTTTGTGTGTAACTATTCTACAATTGGACATTTACATAAACACCAATGATGTGTATAAACACATGACAGCTGTAGCTATGCAACAGCCAATAAGGGGCTTAGAAGCAATAATGAAAAATGTATTGTATTCAAAGTGTTCCAATACATTCTCAATACATCATACATTGGTGGGGAGGAAAATGTCCAAATATTTTACAAAGTTTAGTTAAACGTTTAATGCACTGACAGAAACACAAGCCAATTGAAACACCACACCCAAATTACAAACACAGCAGCATGTGCACAAGAAGCATGCTTAGCGTACATTTTCCTAATTCATTTTTGTTTTTAAACAAAATAATTTGATATTATTCCACACACACTGGTTTCTATATCCTATTTATTATATTCCATATAATTGCAAACAGTCTTTTGGTGATAATGTTCTTTTGATTTTACGTTTATTACATGCGTACATTTTGAAATACATATTCCTGTCGCCAAAGGATTCAATGGTAATTTCACTACCATAAGCTGACTTTTAGAATCAGTCTCATAACTTCGCCAGCCTGGACCTCCACATCACTGTTGTAAAAGACTAAATCGATCTGTGGAAACCTCTAGAAGCCTATGTTGTTCTAGAACAGCGACGCTTTTGTTTTTACCTGACCCGTTGGGATCCTCTTCCTCAAGTTCTCCCAGTAGAGCTCATTGTTTTCCTCATTGGTGTAGCGAAGGAGCCACTCCGCAAAATCCTCCCGTCGCATGGAATCCATGCCCTTAGAGAACTGCAGGAATTCCATCTCCTGCACCTCCGCTTGCAGGTTTTCCATGAACCTGGAGAAGACAGACACAGAGACTGAACAAGACTCTCCCAAGCCAGACTTTTTTGCCTGTAGAAAATAATTTTGTCATGTCTGTCTTTCATAGCTTAACTGACACAGTTCGGTGGCCTGATCTAGACAGGGTCTTGGTGGTGCCATAAACCTTCCACTGTTTAATATTGATCTTAATTGTTCAGAGACAGTCAAAGCATCAGATATCACTTCATACCTATACTCACCTTCATTAGGTACACCTTGTTTCAGGTTGGACCCCATTTTGCTTTCAGATTTTGGTCCATATTGACATTATTGCATCACTCAGTTGCTTAATTTGACGGCTGCACATTAGTTTAGTTTACCTTCATTTTACCAGGCAAGTTGACTGAGAACTCTTTCTCATTTGCAGCAACGGCCTGGGGAGAAGGGGGGGAGAGGGGAATGAATGAGCCAATTGAGAGATAGGGATGATTAGGTTGCCATGCCGGTATGAGGGTCAGATTGGAAATTTGTCCAAGACACAGGGGTTAAGATCCCTACTCTTACAAACAGTGCCATTGGATCTTTGGTGACCAGTCAGGACACCCATTTAACATCCCATCCAAAAGACATCACCTCATGCAGGGAATGATCTTTAGACCAGACAGAAGAGTGCCCCCTACTGGCCCTCCAACACCACTTTTCAGCAGCATTGGTCTCCCATCCAGGGACTAACCAGGACTGACCCTGCTTAGCTTTAGAAGCAAACCAGCAGCGTAATACAGGGCTCTATGCTGCTGGGTAACATCCATGATGTGAATTTATTGTTCCACCACATCCCAAAGGTGCTTGATTCAATTGAGATCTGGTGATTGTGAAGGCCATTACAGGGAACTCATTGTCATGTTCAAGAAACCAGTTTGAGATGTGAACTTTGACACGCATTATCTTGCTGGAAGTGGCCATTACACCGCGTTCCAAATTATTGTGCAAATTGGAATTAAGTGTCATAAACCTAAAAAATATTGTTTTTCTAATCAAACTTATTGATGGTATTGTGTCTCCGGACTCTTTGGATCACTAAAATCAATCTCAGACACCTGTGATAATTAGTTTGCCCAAATAATAATAATAATAATAATAATACTACATTCAACATATATAGCGCTTTTCAAGGTACCCAAAGCGCTTTACACAGTGAGGGGGAAAGCCCACCTCATCCAAAATGAAATTTACTTTAGAAGGATGTTTCACATTATTGAGGAGGCTACAGGTTTCAAGCAACATAGAAAAGAAAAAGGATCTCTGCTGCGGAAAAGCATCAAATAGTGCGATGCTTTGGGCAAGGTATGAAAACATTCGATATTTCACGAAAACTTCAGCGTGATAATCCTACTTTAAAGAGATTTGTGGCTGATTTAGATCACAAATGGGTTTGTGCAGATAAAGGCATAATGAGGCATACTTCATCTTAGTCTGCTTATCCGGGGTTAGGTCGCAGGGGCAGCAACTCAAGCAGGGGACCCCAAACCTCCCTTTCCTGAGCCATATTAACCAACTCCGACTGGAAGATCCCAAGGTGTTATCAAGCCAGGTTGGAGATATAATCCCTCCACCTAGTCCTGAGTCTTCCACGAGGCCTCCTACCAGCTGGACGTGCCTGGAACACCTCCCTAAGGAGGCGCCCAGGGGGCATTCTTACTAGATGCCCTAACCACCTCAAATGGCTCTACTCCAAGCTCCTCACAAATGTCCAAGCTTCTCACCCTAAGGGAGACACCAGCCACCCTCCTGAGGAAACCCATTTCGGCCACTTGTACCCTGGATCTCATTCTTTTGGTCATGACCCAGCCTTCATGACCATAGCTGAGGGTAGGAACAAAAACTGACCGATTTGCCTTCTGGCTCAGCTCTCTTTTTGTCACAACGGTATGATAAATTGAATGTAATACCACTCCCGCTGCACTGATTCTCTGACCAATCTCCCGCTCAATTGTCCCCTCACTCGCAAACAAGACCCTAAGGTATTTGAACTCCTTCACTTGGGGTAAGGACTAATTCCCTACTTGGAGTAGGTACTCCATCGGTTTCCTGCTGAGATCCATGGCCTCAGATTTAGAAGTGCTGATCCTCATCCCAGCCGCTTCACACTCGGCTGTGAACCGATCCAATGAGTGCTGAAGGTCACAGGCCAATGATGCAATCAGGACCACATCATCTGCAAAAAGTAGAGATGAGATCCCCAGCCCATCGCACTGCCACCCCTCCCCACCCCGATATTCTGTCCATAAATACTACAAACAGGATTGGTGACAAAGCGCAGCCCTGGCAGAGGCCAACCCTCACCTGAAACAAGTACCCGGACACAGCTCTCGGTTAGGTCATACAGAGATTGGATGGTTAGGTCACCCCATAATCTCGCAGCACCTCTCACAGTTAATCCCAGGGGACCAGGTCATACGCCTTCTACAGATCCAAAAAACATATGTAGATCGGATGGGCATACTCCCAGGTTCCCTCCAGGATCCTTGTAAGATTGAAGACCTGATCTGTTGTTTCACAACCAGGAAGGTTACTGCCAGACAAACTTATTGGATTAAGAGATCAGCTGCTACAATGCCATTACAAAGCAGCAAACAGGTATTTAAAGTTGCTGGTGTCCCGCGAACCTCGAGGCGTAGGTTCCTCCAGAGGCTTGCAGTTGTGCATAAACCTACTATTCGACCATCCGTAACCAATGCTCACAAGCAGAACCGGTTGCAGTGGGCCCAGAAATACATGAAGACTAAACAGTCTTGTTTACTGATGAGTGCCATGCAACCCTGGATGGTCCAGATGGATGGAGTAGTGTATAGTCGGTGGATGGCCACCATGTTCCAATAAGGCTGCGACGTCAGCAAGTCATGTTTTAGGTTGGAATCATTGGGAAAAAGCTAGTAGGCCCCTTTAGGGTCCCTGAAGGTGTGAAAATGACCTCTGAAAAGTATAGAGTTTCTGACTTGCCACTTTCTTCCATGGTACAAAAAGAAGAACCATGCCTTCCGTAGCAAAATCATCTTCATGCATGACAATGCACAATCGCATGCTGCAAAGAATACCTCTGTGTCATTGTCTGCTATAAGCATAAAAGGAGAGAAACTCATGGTGTGGCCCCCATCCTCCCCTGACCTCAACGCTATTGAGAACCTTTGGAGCATCCTCAAGCAAAAGATCTGTGGGTGGAAGGCAGTTCGCATCCAAACAGCAGCTCCGGGAGGCTAAAGAAATTCAAGCATAAACTCTCCATACACTCAAGAATTGTGAAGGTGATATCAAAGAAGGGGTCCTATGTTAACATGTAACTTGCCCTGTAAAGATGTGTTTAATTAAAATAGCGCTTGATTTCAGTAAATATGACCTCCTAATGCTGCAAATTCAACAAATGACCATTTTTAATACAGTTTTTTTGGGTGGTTTGTTCAATGAAATTTGACCCTAACGGTTGGTTGGTTGGTGATTATAAAAAACGATAAAACTATACTGACTGTCATTTGCATTGAATATTTAGGAAGATCTGTATTAAATATAATTTGCATTATAATTTAGAACATGGTGTAGAAGATGAATACACTGTGGTCATATAGGGATGGACATTGTCAGCAACAATACTCAGGTAGGCTGTGGCATTCAAAAGGTGCTCAATTGGTACTAAGGGACCCAAAGTGTGCCAAGAAAATATCCCACACACTATTACATCCCCACCACCAGCCTGAACCGTTGATGCAAGGCAGGATGGATCCATGCTTTCATGGTGTTTATTCCAAAATCTGACCCTAACATCTGAATGTCACAGCAGAAATGAAGACTAATCAGACCAGGCAACGTATTTCCAATTACATATTGTCCATTTGTGGTGGGCCTGTGTAAATTGTAGCCTCAGCTTCCTGTTGTTATCTGACAGGAGTGGCACCCGATATGGTCTTGCGTTGCTGTGGCCTATCTGCTTCAAGGTTCGACATGCTTTGCATTCAAAGATGCTCTTCTGCATACCTTGGTTGTGCTGATTTGAGTTTTAATGTTTCCTTTCTATCAGCTTGAACCAGTCTGGCCATTCTTCTCTGACCTTTGCCGTCAACAAGGCTTTTTCGCCCAGAGAACTCCCACTCACTGGATATTTTCTTTTTCCAAATGAGACAAGCTTAAATATTTATGTAGTTGACCAGCTTACAAAAAGAAAGTATTTCATGATAATTACAAGTTTTGGTTCAACATTATTTATCAATGGAATCGTGCCAGTTCATCTTCTGTTGATCAATATAAACACAGCATTTTAGGCTGTGCTATACACATCACAAGTGTGTCACAGGGGCCAGGTTAAGTATCCTGGTCACAGCATTCCATATGTGCTCAGGGGCTCTTCTATGGGTTGTGCAAATTAGTACAGCACTACCTGGGGTAGGTAGTCACACAGTATTACCATGTCACGCCGCGAGCAACTTCCGCGTAGGTCCGGCACCTGTAAGGTCAACCACATTTGTATCGTTGAGGATGCGTTTCATCCCACATATGAATCGACTAAAGGCTTCTGTGTTGAACACGCTGGAGGAAGTGCCTGGAGGAAGCATGTGAACGATCTTCCACCATTTTCCCTCTGCTAAGGGGATGTTGACGAGACCGTTTCCAAATAAAAAAACTATCCCTGCATTATTACTGCAGACACAGTGTCCTCCATTTGTACTGGAACAGTAAAGACAAAAATCATATTTATAATGTACTCTCAAGTCACAGGATTCAAAATGAATGAGACAAGAGAACAAACTGTCAGATTTTCTTTCAGGCTGTTTCAACACACGTATTAGCCACTGAGACTAACAGCACTTTCAGGGTTGAACATTTATTTGAGATAATTATGCGAGTCTGGCATTTCTCAGTTTGTGCCAATCCTGCTTAGCCGGTTTCTGAGGTGAATCTTTTGTCTGTGCAGAACCCGGTGAACATTGTCATCCAATGTGAATTTGTTAAGTAACGTGCCTGACTGAAAAGAACCAGGACCGGAAAACTTGACCAGACATCGAGCAGTGGATTACGTAACACTAAAACTACAATTACTAAGTTGGTCGTTGGCCCGTGCTCAGTGCCTAACGGGAAGTGTGCTGCAGTGTTTCCTGCCGTGTTTCCTGGTTGTGTGTGTGTGTGTGTGTGTGTGTGGGGGGGGGGGGTAGTGACTGTATTTTCACTGAGGCATCTAGTGTCCTCTGTGTTTACTCTTCTATATAAGTAAGCGTATATACATTTCCCTTTGCAGTTGTACAATTGACCCTGAGTGAACAATGCAAACAACATGCATTTGCTCTAGTGCACCCAAGTAATGTAAACTGTGAAATGTTAAACGTGGCCTTCCATTGAAACCAATCAGTGAACTTGATACCCAATCTTTCACTTACACGACTCTTAAGTCCTGTGCAACGCTGTATATAGTGCTACTGTATTGCTGTTGGATTTAGATTGAGTCCCACGCTGCATTGAAATTAATCTGTAAATCTAAACAATGACAAAAAAGTTTGCTTCATTAATTCCCTTCCTCAAGACTAACTTTGAGTAGAATGTGTTTCGTGCTCATATGCCCAATGGAGGGCTGGGACTGGCCAGACACAAAAAAATAATATAGGTGCAAATGTAATATGCATTGTGATCCTGATGGTATGTGCCTTAAACAAAGTGAAAAAAGGCCATGGAAAAAACAAGTTGATTAGTAATTCAAATACAAATTAAGTTAAAAAAACAATCAAGGAAAACACAAACGTTTTGTGCTAGCATAAATTAGCAAAAAAGAATACCACAATTGTATAAATGACATGATAAAACGACAACACCATTGTAATCATTTCCCACTGATTCACTAGTACACAGTTCACTTTACCTGCAAAAATCATTGTAATGAAGCCTGTATTTGCCATTCTTGCCAAAAAAGAAAGCCTGCAATGTAGTGTTCACACCATCCTCCTCTGTGTCTGGTTTCTGTAAAAATGTAAAAAAAAAAAAAAAAGACTCAACACTTAGTCTCTTTTGTTAAGATCCATCATGTTTGAAATACAGGTAAACATCATTGTACTGTACAACGACAAAGATAGCAAAGCTGGGTGTGTCCCAAAGTCCATGTCATCCATTTTGTTTTTTAGTTAATGTCTTGTTGACTTACCTCATCTGTGTCACCTTCGTTGGGGACTTTCCCAAAGATTTTGTTGAGCTTTATCATAAAAACAATCCAACAAAATATACATTAAAATAATGTGTGAAAGCAAATCTCTATAACAATTACAACATTTTACATTAGTCAAACATTTATCAGCTACAGTACTCTTAATACCTCACTGATATAACCATTAGATCACATATGGTAGTTGGACACAGAAAAATAGATAAATAAATCACCTTGCATCCTATATCCCAGTCATTAATTGACTTGAATGAGTGAGCATGTGCTCTACTTACACTAAACCCCTGATACATACATGCCCTGCTCTCGCTTTGCTCTTCGTGGAACTAGTCTTTAAAAGCAAACACATACCAGGCCTACCCAACCAGTTAGAGTCCCTACCATTGCCAAGTGATATAAAAAAACTCAGAAAATGACTTCCAGAAAGTGACAAGGCTATCAATAAACCATCAACATCCTGGACACACTTCAACTAGAACAATGCAATTCAAGTCCCACATTCAATTAAGAAAATATGCCTGGAATTCAAATAAACAAAACCCTGTTGTTGTGTTAGAAGAGAGAAACATTTACCTTGGGGGCATTTTCTGTTTTACTAGTAAAAAAAATCTGACATCAATGCATGTGTCATAATTATGCACGAGATTGGGTTAGATCAAACGCACATCCTAAATTGGGTGCAGGGCTATGAATATATCAGGTAAAAGAAGAGAACCCGCACACACGTGTATGCTTCACCACATATCTTTGACTTTAAAATGACGATCTACAAAGATCTTCGTCAGGTCTTGTTGCTGCTGTGTGCCACACCCCTATATATAAACAGATACATGGGACACATGTCTGTTTGAACACTACTATCCCCCAAATGGAATTCTGACTCATCCTCAAAAAATACAGAACAACAGAGAAAATCTGGTTTACTGAACTACCAAAATAACTGTGCCCATTTTCACACCAGTGAGGTCAACATAAATGTTCTTGAATATTGTCTTGAAGACATATTACAATATCATTGTAATGAACATTTGGCCAATAACAGCCATGTTGTTTTATCTGCTAATCAAGCCAGCCCTTTACGCTCCACAGGGGCTCCTTATGGCAGATTCATCAAAGGTGTTTGGTCAAATTAAAATTATAAACACTTGGTTGGACCTTGCGTGCAAACTAACAAAATGTACAACTTGCCTTTTTTTACACTACATATATAAGTCAAATAAATAACAACTGTTTAGATGAAAATAATAATGATATCTCACAGATATGCTACTGTATCTATTAATGAGACATTTTAATTTGTTTCAATGCAGTTAAGCCATAATCTGACCACAAGTCTTTGAGGACAATTTCTATTAACACTCTTGCTTGTCCATGGGATAGGTCTTCAACCCTCTCCTCAGGGAGCCCCAGACGTTCCAGAGTTGTTGTAGCCCTGAACAGGCACACCTGATTCATTAATAAAATGCTTGATGACTGGCTGACAAGCCTGATCAGGTGTGTCTGTTCAGGGCTACAAAAAAAACTCTGGAACATCTGGGGGTCCCTGAGGAGAGGGTTGAAAACCTATGTTATTATAGCATCAACATTATCCTGGTTGATGCATTGTCAGGTCTCTTTCTAATGGTGAAACTAATAGTTGCATAAAACTGTGTCGATGTGCAGTGCATCTTTCTGCTCTTGTGAAATTGTAGTAATATTGTAAGATAACTTATACAGTGTGTAGCTCAAATTCTTACAGAAGCGAAAAACAATTTGGTAAATGGCGACAACACTCATTTTGATGTGACCTAAAGCATCGCATTGGGAGGTGTTTTAAACTGCAGTGAACATTAGTATAGTAGAAGGTTTTAGTTTCACCATGGCACTGAAGGTCCAATATAAAGTACACACCCTGCAGAACGTGCAGGGTGCTACCTCCTCAAAGGTTACTATAACAGAAGTAGGCGACAGTAGTTGATTCAAAATGTGGCTAGTGAATAGCAATTGATAGTTGGACAAAGCCACAGAAATGTGGCATGTATTGTTAGGGCATGCAAAACACTTGCCCGCACTGCAAAATATATATTTATAGTTGGATTTGTGGCTAGTTGAGCATTTTTACAGCAATCAATTGCGCTCACAGGCTCCCAAGCCAGCACAAGGACTTACTATAGCAAGACATTTCAATTGGTGAGAACGAGAAGAGCATGACATGACGTGCTGCGTGTTTACCATCCCAATAGGAACTAGCGATTCCAACAACACACCATACAACCAACTAACCCAAGTTAGTTGTTTCTAATGTTGAGGACTTCCACCTAGTGCTTTTGTTGCGAATAAGGTATTTTTCTTAAAATTTTGTACCAAAGCTATTTGAATCAGTCACAGAATGTCACAATTTAAAGAGTTGAGGATAAACCTCTGCGGAGAAACAGATTATTGACAGACATGATGCACTAGCCTTGCAACATGCTACTGGCCATTCATCTGTCTTAGAATTAAGTTCAAATAATTAGAACATTAAAAATTTGAAATGGTCTATGATTGGCAGTGTTTCCAAACTTCTGTAATCCATTACCCCCAACAGCACACATTTTTGTTGTTACCCCGAACAATACCTGATTCACCTAATTCTGTGCTCTATTATTAGTCAACCAGATGCAAGCTTCTGAATGTGTGCTGGTCTGGTTTCTCAAGTAATTCAAATGGGAAAATTTGTAACAACTTGGATACTGCTTGCATATGCATACATGGATTCTGCAACTTCACAGACTTTGTATCACACAAGGTTTTACAACATTAATTACAAAACATACCTTGAGAAACTCTTTTTTGTCCACATGCTCATTGCCATCAATATCAAGCATTTTGAAAGCTATATGAAATCCTGAATCGGGCTCTGAAATCACACAATGCATGTACTGTTAAAATCAAACAGGCCGCTGGGTCAAAAAAACAGCGCCAAAACAAGTGGTTAGCATTAATGCTTCCAGTGTTGTAAAAAGTACAATTTCGAAGTACACGGCAGGGTTTACTAATAGTAGAATGTACGAATTCACTAGTAAATTACCTGTTAAAAGAAGTTAATAAATAAGCAAGGACCTTAATAACTTGTTATTTAATTTAATTGATAACAGTATAGTTTGGAACACCTTTATCCCAGATATTTAGCAATTTATTGCTAAACAAATTTCGTTCCACTTCATGATTGTGTCCCACTTGTTGTTGCTTCTTCACAAAAAATTTGTTTTATATCTTTATGTTTGAAGCCTAAAATGTGGCAAAAGGTTGAAATGTTCAAGGGGGCCGAATACTTTCGCAAGGCACTGTATTAGACACCATTTACCTGCCTGTAAATGAAGCTGGCTACTATACCTTGAGAATTTCAGCACTTCTAAGATAACTGCATGCTTAAATTCACTGAATGGCATTATATAAATTAAACTCTGGGGAAGGTACTACCTATATCCCGAAACCCGGAGTATCCCTTTTAAATGTGTAGAATTTTGCAAATGCGAGACTGGCTTTACTGGCTCCTAATATTGAGTTAT
>JACXGM010005741.1:19570-34477 GCA_016801145.1 Umbra pygmaea
CACACACACACACACACACACACACACACACACACACACACACACACACACACACACACACACACACACACACACACACACACACACACACACACCTTGCTCAAGTGGAAATAATGTCCTGCAATCTAGCTACATTCTTGTAATGACACAATACAGAAAGTTGTTTTTATTTAATGAATTTGCTAAGATTTCAAACATTCTTTCACATTGTCATTATGGGGTATTATTTGTAGAATTTTGAGGGTAATAATGAATTTAATCCATTTTGGAATAAGGGTGTAACATAATAAAATGTGGAAAAAGTGAAGCGCCGTGAATACATTCCAGGTGCACTGTATACTGAATGCCCTTACTATGGTATGGTTGTTTTACCTAACTTCTCTTAAATGTACTGTTTGCACTTACTGTATGTTACAGTGGAAAACAGAATCTGCTATATGTAAAATGTTTGGACCTTTGCTGATAGGAAATGTGTGTGACTGGGCCTCTTTGAAGTTTATAGTTTTTCCCAATTGCTAAAACACTAAAAGTGAATGCTCAGCCCAAAGCATCGAAACCGTAACGTTTGCATGCATTTGGTGCACTCAGGCACCAAATGAATAAACACAATGTCGGCATGGCACCGTAAACAATTCTCTAACACGGTGCAAAACACTACACACATCGTGCATGTGTTACACACATTGGTCAATTATGAAACACTCTGCAGTCAGCACATCCATTCAATAGTTAAAACACACATGACATTAGCAACACTCCCGCACACACAGTAAAACACTTAACCTGTAACTGAACACCAATCAGTCACAATATATAATTCAGGTATGAGCACCTGTCGTGAGACAATCGTGAATATGGAGGCTGAAGGACCAAGGGGAAGGAGAAGATGAGGAAGAGACGGGAAGAGGGAGAGGAGAACGAAGAAGAGACGGGGAGTGAAGAGGGAGAAGAGATAGAGGAAGAGACTCTGGTAAAAACCAGACATCGTGACTGAAACCTCATCGGCCAAAGGGCCATCGAGAACGTCGCCGGGCAGTGCAGGGGCAACATCACCATGTGTGCTGCCATTAGTGGTCAGGGGGTCCTCCATCACCATGCCACACTGGGTCCCTACAACACTGCACACATACTGAAATTTCTGCATGCATTACATGCCGCGGTCACATAGGACCGACCAGGGCAGCCCGTTTGTTGTTATCTGGTATAATGTCAGTTTCCACCGGGCTTCCACCGGTTCGCCAACCACAACCAATTCACAGTGCTGTACCTGCCCCCTTATTCCCCCTTCCTTAACCCAGTTGAGGAATTATTTTTAGCATGGCGGTGGAAGGTCATTTACCACCTACCACATGTATGAAGACATCGGGAGTTGGGGTCGATCCATGGGTGGATACGCCAAGCTCGGTGATATTTTCCAGTTGCGTTGCAAGGGAGAATATTGCCTGTGATGTGGACGAGGTGATGTGGCCCGACCCCAATCGACGGCGTGATCCCTGAGTTCTAATGGGAATTGTGTACAATGTATCACTGAGCCTTGGTTGCGGGAATAAAAATGGTTTAAAAACTACAAGAAGAGTCTTCAGTAAAGTTGACCAGTGTGTTGTGTCTGTTTGACTGTTCATTTTTCAGGTGCATGTGTGTTCCCTATTGATCTGAAGAGGGCCTTTTGAAGTCAGAGTGTTAAGTTTTGATTGCAGAATGGGAGTTTTGACATGGCAGTTAGATGTTAATCTCCAAGTGTTGTGTAAAGAATTCTTGTGTATTCAGTTTTGACACGATGAGCCAAATGTTGCATTTTGTGTGTTAGCAATTGGAAAAAACTGTAATTGAATACCCCTATCCTACAGTTTACACTCTCCCAGATTAAGATGTGTGGTGTAAGCATCAGATTATGAGGGTCCAAAGTCTGTCATTGAAATAGAAGACACTTAATTCAGAGCATCTTCCAGTAGTGATTTTAGATTTTTCTTTTCCTGGGCCGCAAAGTGGGAGTTCAAACCCAGAATACTGTTTTTTGTAGCACTACACTTTCCCAAATGAGCTGGGTCGTTAACTTACTGGTCAGAATAGACAACAGGAACAGGTACTCCGTGTAGGATATCAGACCTGTAAGACACAATACATTCCATCATTGTAAAAAAACAAAAGCAACCAAACACACACACACACACACATCAGTGGAGGCTCGTCCATTGAGGCAGGAGAGGTTGTTCCTCCTCATTTTTTTGAGAGGCAAAAGGGAGTTTAAGAATATAAAATATAGTAATTGGTTCAAATAAACTATTACAATATCTCTATATAATTTATAACATAATTCATTTATTCTTTGGAAATAAATAATTTAAATGATGATTAAAATGCTTATTCAGTGACAGTGTTAAATGTTTGGAAAATAACGTACTGTAGACTACTAGAGGAGGCTAGAGGAGGTAATCATCTCTTTTACTTCCAGGGCGGGACATCGTAATATAATATATATATATATAAATATAATACTTATATAAAATAATATATTTTTTCATACCTTTTTCATGCTAGTTTCTCATTGGCCAAGACGCATAAGATGCCTTGGAGGAACCCTCTCCCTTACCAATCAACTACCACAATACAATATTGACATCTCGTTCGTCCAATGATTTGTTCCAAATGTCATCTTCAATTCTCCATCAAGTTGTAAGTTAGTACTACGACCTGATAGTAAAGTGAATATCAATTCCAGTATACAACCATTACGCATTTACGGGCAAGTTAAAAAGCGTGCTTTGAGCCACTAAACATGTTCAAAATGTCATTACTAGTCCATATCCATTTTCACTGATTCCTTATAATGAACACAGCGAGTTTGAACAAATAACTTTGTGTACATACCTCTGCTTATTTCCCATTTTCCAGTGAAGTCCACACTAGTCGATTGTCGAAGTCATACAATGCAATATTCCAAAACTTATTTTTTCCGCAAAAAAAAAACAATTTTGAACATGTTTAGTGGCCCAAAGCACGTTTTTTTACTTGCCCTATAAATGCGTAATGGTTGAATACTGGCAGCAAAAAGAAAACACGATTTTGGCAATACAGATTGTTTGAGTTAGTAACGCTACGGACAGCACTTCCGATATGCAAACAACAGAGCTATATTTTGAAATCGCCCGGAATTCTCCTTTAAACGTACAATATGTAATTTTTTGGCCGCCAGGGGGCTCTCAATCAAAACAATAGCAAAAGATGTACTTGGATGACGTCGGGAAGATGCGTGGGATCATGGGTTTTGTTATCGTCGTCAATGACAACCTTCCAATCTAGCGTCTCCGGCAGAAAAAATGTTCACTGACAAAGTAATGTATTGTTAAAAATATTATAACTTTATTTACGTTATGTTTGGCGGTTCCCTGGAACTTAGAGCAACTATATATAGGGCGGCAGTGGCTCAATGGGCCAAGAAGGTTGTCTAGCAACCGGAAGGTTGGTGGTTTGATCCCCGGGTCCTCCTGACCAAGTGTCGAGGTGTCCATGAGAAACACACTTAACCCCAGCTGCTCCCGACGTGCTGGCTGGCGCCTTGCATGGCTGACACTGCGTCGGTGTGTGAATGAATGGGTGAATGTGAGGCACTGTAAAGCGCTTTGGTGGCCATTGTTGGTCAGAAAAAAGCGCTATATAAATGCAGTCCATTTACCATTTACCATATATTATATGACTTTATTGACGGGCAACAAAAAGAAACATCCCGTGTCTTCAAATTAAATTACAAATTTCTCTGGATTTGAAAGTTGGTGGAAATATTTAGGATAATGTAAGTACACAACTAAGATATATAATATATGTATAGTGATGTTTTCTTTCAATGCAAAGTATGTATATTGTTATTGTTTTAATTGATATTACATATTGTACCTTTAAAGTGAAAACAGTCTGGATGGTAGCTCTCCAGGAACAGGGTTGGTGCCCCCTGCTCTAGGCTATAAAACTGAAGTAACATGCATGCAATATCCCTTTGTCATTAAAAACCATGAAGAAAATGAAAAAACTGGCAGTTGAAGAGACAGATGGTCGTAGACCTTTATAAATCTGGTAACAGCTACAAGAAGATCCACAAATGATTGAATATACCACTGAGTACTGTCAGAGCAATTATTTAAAAAAGTCAAAAGATATGGAAGAGTTCAAAACCTCACATGTAGAGGCATATACATTTTGCCCCCTAGGACACTGAGGATGGTGAGAGAATCCCCTAAATCCCAAAGAATCACTGTCAAAGAATTGCAGGCCTTGGTGGTGTCTTGGCGTTACCAGGTTTCTCAAAAGTTCCATCAGACGCCACCTCCACACAACCACAGCCTCTTTTAATGGGTTGTCAGAAGAAAGCCCTTTCTGACCCCAAGTCACAGACGCAAGCGCTTAGAGTTTGCCAAATGTAATTTAGATTATGACTGAAGGACGGTGCTTTGGTCAGATGACAACAAAATTTAACTTTTTGGTCAGATACAGCATCGGCATGTTTGGCGTCCAAACAGACAAGCTTACAGTTGTATGCAAAATGTAGGTACCCCTGACAATTTCCATGCTTTTCATTTATAAATAATTGGGTGTTTGGATCAGGAATTTCATTTTGTGGACCCAGTAATATTTTGGTAGTGCAATGAGGTTCATTGGATTAACAGATTAGACAGGTACATAAATTTGGGCACCCCAACAGAAATATCACATCAATATTTAGTTGAGCCTCCAGACGATTCCTATAGTCTGTAATGAGTGTCTGGATTCTGGAGGAAGGTATTTTGGGCCATTCCTCCGAGCAAAACATCTCCAGTTCAGTTAGGTTTGATGGTTGCCAATCAAGGACAGCCCACTTCAAATCACCCCACAGATTTTCAATGATATTCATGTCTGGGGACTGGGATGGCCATTCCAGAACATGGTACTTGTTCCTCTGCATAAATGCCAAAGTAGATTTTGAGCATTGTTTTGGGTCGTTGTCTTGTTGAAATATCTAGCCCCGGCATAACCTCAACTTTGTGACTGATTCCCTACATTATTCTCAAGTATCTGTTGATATTGAGTGGAATCCATGCAACCCTCAACTTTAACAAGATTTCCAGTACCGGCACTGGCCACACAGCCCCGAAGCATGATGGAACCTCCACCAAATTTTACTGTGGGTAGCAAGTGTCTGTCTTGGAATGCTGCATTATTTTGCCGCCATGCATAACGGCATTTGTTATGACCAAATACATGTTTCATCAGTCCACAGCACCTGCTTCCAAAATGAAGCTGGCTTGTCCAAATGTGCGTTTGAATGCCTCAAGCGACATCACTCTCCCGTACAGCTTCTACATGGCATTTGATGGATGTATTTACATGTCTCCTCCACCGACCACTGTTTCGCTTTTGAATTAGTCTTTCTTCAATCTTTGTACTTTCTACTAACTTTCTAGTTTTTAACAATATCGGTCACAAACTTTTCGTAGTGTTGTTGGTCACAATAACCCCGCCCCCAGCCCCTGACGTAAGCACAGTGTGGTAAAAGAACTGTCTAGACCAGCAAAGAGTTGTTGCCACTCTGGAACCAGTTTTCCTGGCTGAGAGACGGTTTTTTGGCTGTCGAAAAGCGAAGAACTGGTTCAAAATAGTCACCGGCACCAAAATTTCCAAGTTCTTTCTTTTGGTGGAAAAGGGGTAGTAGTGGATTTTTTTAATGTGGTTGATTTAAGGCCCCCATATTGCCATTCTTCAGAGGAGAGTCAACAATCGTGATTGGATGCACCTGTCTATGAAGTTCAAGGCTTAAAAAGCTCACCAAACCAATTGGGTGTTCCAATTAATCAGTGCTAGGTACATTAGTTACAGGTATTCCAATCAACAAAATGGCAAGGGTGGCCAAATTTATGCACCTGTCTAATTTCGTTTTGATGCATATTGCGCATTTTCTGTTAATCCAATTAACCTAATTTCCCTACTGAAATATTACTGTGTACTTCAGTTATTTGATAGATCAAAATGAAATTGCTGATCCAAACACCTAATTATTTATAAATGAAAATCATGGAAATTGTCAGGGGTGCCTAAACGTTTGCATATAACTGTACAAGGAGAGGCATTTCATACCCACGGGGAAATATGGTGGTGGGTCAGTGATGTTTTGGGACTGTTTTAATTCCAGAGGTCCAGGGTCACTGGTCAAGATTGATGGCATAATGAATTTCATAATTAATTAAGTGTCAGGAAATTTTGGTGGACTTTCTAACAAGACAATGACCCAAAACATACCTCAAGATCCTCACAGAAATGGTTCTGTGAAGACATAATCAATGTTCTGCCATGGCCCTCTCAGTTGCCAGACCTTAATCCAATCAGAAACCTGTGGGCTGAGTTGAAGAGGGCAGTTGATAAGCGCAAACCCAAGATTGTGAAGGATCTTGAAAGGATCTGCATAGAGGAATGGTTCAAAATCCCTCCAAATGTGTTCCTTAACCTTGTTAAACAATAAGGGAAGAGACCCCATGCATTTATCTTTGCGAGAGATTGTTGCTGAAAGTACTGAAAAAGGAGTGCCAATAATTATGGAACGTTGATTTTGGTGAAATTCCTTTTGTGTTAAATAATTATATGATTTTGTTTGGTTCCATTGCAACATTAATAAAGTACAGTGTTTCTCACTTGTTGGTATTTTGAGTTTTTCTCTATAATCACATTGTTTATGGTTTTAAAGTCTTGTTTGTGCATTGCCAGTCAGGGGTGCCAGTAATTTGACCCCACTGTAGAACAGAGTTAAATATCATTGATTTAACATGAGGGACACTCAGTGGTTAGCATGTGCTTTATTAAAGATGCTAGCTCTTTAATCAGCATTACTGATAAATCACATGACAGCAGAAACGTACCCTGATCTCCAAAGTGTCTGAACAGATAGGTGCTTGCCTTGGCCTTTGAACCTGCATTCAGCATTTTATCCACCTCCTGCAAGTACAATAATTTATGCAAAGAGAAGCAACCAAGTCATCCCTTCCCGTAATACTCATGTTAATGACAGAGTTAAGACGATTCCAACACTCACCTTTTTGGTTAGAGGTTTCTTTTGTAATTTACCTAACATGAGAAGAAATGAAAAGAGCAGTTATTTTGTTGTACAACAGGTAAAACACAAAAAGTTTGTCTAGCCACTTTGTCTATTTGCCAATCAATTAACATTGGAGCTAGCAATTTTAGCCTCTAAATTTTTACGACATTAATTACGATTAAGTAGCCCCAGCAGGATATGAATAAAATAGGCCTGTTACATTAGTAATCAAAACTACTCATCTTTAATGAAGGGAGAGCTGGGTTATTAAAGTCAACAACACAGTTTTACATTCATACAATATGTTTGATACTCGGCTATCAAGTTCAGCTCCAAAGCAAAATGTGGGCTACGATGAAAAGATGTTTGGATATCGATGTCTTTTCCTGATAAGTGTGGAATAACAACGTTGTGTGTGGTTCCTCTAGGATGTATTCTTTAGAATTTCACTGAAGACATTTTTATATCATAATTTGTGTTCTCATTACAATTCTAACATTATGTATCTTGCTTGAAATGCAAAGTAGCAGGCAAGACACCAACAGTTGTTCAAATGCAAACGCATGGTGAAGTAGCCTACATGTCCCGCCCCCAAGAATATCACTAACCGCGTGTGTTGAATGGATAAGACATTTTTTTCATAGCGAAAGGAACCAGCCACTGTGGCAGGTGAGTTATAATTAGAGCCTGACCGGTATATCGGCGGGCCGAACTCGACCGATATCAGGCATTTTCCAAACTATTGGTATCGATGGCCGATAAATGAAATACAAACCTGCCTCTGATGAACTGCGTTTCTGTTCAAAGGACTTTAAGTTTTATATCTTAAGTTTGTATTTTTATACATTTTATTTATCAAAACTTTTACATATTTTGATGTTCCTCTGTTCTGTTGTGACAATAAAACAAACAAGTTTATTTTTAAACTGCATTATAATATTATTTTAGTGAGGACTCATAAATAACTACAAAGAACTAATGTTGGGGAAATCTGTATATATTGGATTTTTAAATCACCAAATATTTGTATCGTATCGGAATAAGCAACTTACGGTCAACATTCTCCAGCATGACTGAGAACAAGAAATCTCTCGGGGTCATGTAGACTTCATCATTATACATCAAGGAAGCAAACTGGCTGAAGCGCATCCTTCTGCCAGACTGCTGGGGCGATGGGAAAGCCTATAATACAGAAGGAAGTATTAGCATTGAAAGAAGGACAAAGTCTAAATGACTAATCAATGTTAACTGTTAATTCGAAAAACATTTGGAACACCTGACCAACTAGTTGCACACAGCCAAATATCAGACTTTTATTAAAATGTAGTTAATTAGATGGGTGGCAAGTTGCCTAGTGTTGAAGCATTGAGCCAGTAACCAAACATTATAACTAACCCAACAAAGTATAAAAAATATATTTTTAAAGAATCTGTCAATGTGACTATAATGATCAGGTGAAAGGAGTTCACATCTTTAATTTTTTTCTAAGAGCTACCTTAGAGAAGGAAATTCATGGAAATTACACAATTAGTGTATACATTTATAGAGAAAGAATACAATAGGTTCATTTTTTGTCAATTAGGCAGATGCTTTAATCCAAAGTGACTTAAGAAAGTCATTAGGGTTTACATAGTAATTTGCTTAAGTAGGGACAAAACTTGTGAACTCAGAAAAGTACTGAGTTCTAAATTCTAAATTCACACCTCTGTCTGTTGATAATTGGGGAAAAAAACAAGAGAAGCGTAACCGCAGCTACTAGGCGTAGCAGATGCCTATATGTACGATTATAATTTTGTAGCCTATATTTTTTGGAACAAATAATTTTATATAAACCTATTAACATATGTTTACTCATTACTGTTTTGATAGTAATGATATACAGTAGCTAATCTAAATTTATAGCATCCGCTTTGAATAACGTAGGAACTGTCGTACAAGTACGAAAGAAATCCAAGCCTGCAACCAACACCTAGAACCAACGTCGTTACAGCACTGAGACACATTCAGTGGAAATGACTGGACTTCGGTTGTTACGCATTACAGTATGCATTGCAATGGCGCAATCAAGGAGAGGTTCAGGTAACAGTAAACGGATGTTCTCTCTTGGGTCGACTGAATCCCTGAAGCATTCAAAACATTTCAACCAGCCCTAAAAATAAACAAACCCCTTCACTCACAACTTTTCACATTATTGCATTTTTTGTTAAATATGCACAGCACTACCATGGCATGTCGAAAATAAACTGCAATGACGTTTTTTTTACACTTGACTGTAAAAAACTGTGATTACTAAAAGCTGTCCCAGGGCAGGTGAGACAGCCCACATGGGAGGAGCAAATAACATCCGCTTCTTCTTCCTCCGTCGATAATGGACGTTTTGAGCTGGTCCAAATATTCAGGATTAAACTAAATTTTTTTACCTGCCGTAACTTAGATCAAGGTCAGGGATAAATCATTAAGTCAACAGTGTTTAGCCATACATTGGCCATAAATTGACTGTAGAGTGTAATAACTATTAATCAGAAAAATATATGAAAGTTAATCCAGTTGTGATAATCCAGTAGCTATATCAAACAATTAAGCAGGTAGGGAACAACGTATAGTAGTAGCTAGTTAGCAATAATAGCTGGCAAAATAAAAATCTAGGAGGACTCTACGAGCCAACGATAGCTTCTGGTGCGCTAATTTGCCAAAGGGAATATGTTTTTACCTTTCCCTCTTCGGCATGAACCGTAAAGGGCAATATCCTCCTGAGCGGTTCATTGTGATAATATAACAGTCCGCTTCCAACGAGAGACCCCAAAATGCCAGTTCCCAGCGTACGATGTATCGTTCCGTGCGACAAAGTTCTCCTCAAAAAGTTTCTTAAAACTCCAGCAACTCTTCCCCAGCTGGCCATTTTTAATAAACTTTTGTGACTAGTATTCTGCTAGCAACACAAATGACGTCATATGTTTGGTATAATGAGAAAACCTTCAAAATAAAAGCTAGAAGGTCAATGCATATGAAAGGGTATAATTCCTTAATTAGGTTAGTAAACTCTAAACTAAGGCCGATTTTATGATGTTTTAAGCATGTAGAAAGATTGATTAAGAACAATGGATCTGCGTACATTATACATACCATACTTGCATATGCAGATTGCTCTATAACAGCAAAACTGTAGCTTATGCCGAAACACATGCTATATGGCTAAATGTTCACTAGGAATGTTGTTTTGGAATGTTTTTTTAAAAGGGTGTTTTATTTGCTATTGAAATAACTCAATATTTAGTCTTCAGTGTAGCCTAATGTTCTAGCAATAGCTGTAAACACATTTCATTCAACAGAGCCAGTTACCAATACCTTTATATACAGTGCATCCAGATAGTGTTCACAGCGCTTCACTTTTTCCACATTTTGTTATGTTACACATTTATTCTGAAATGGATTAAATTAATTATTTCCCTCAAAATTCTACAAAAAATACCCCTTAATGATTTTGAAATGTTAGGAAATTTATTAATAATAACAAACAAAAATAGCACATGTACATAAGAATTCACAGTCTTTGCCATGACACTCGAAATTGAGCTCAGGTTCATCCTGTTTCCACTGATCATCCTTGAGATCTTTCCATAGCCTGATTGGATTTCACCTGTGGTAAATCCAGTTGATTGGACATGATTTGGAAAGGCACATACCTGTCTATATAAGGTCCCACAGATAACAGTGCATGTCAGAGGAGATTGACTGAGGACATGGACCACGAGGGGCATCGGTGGTTGGAGAGGGAGCGCAGACCGGAAGCTGGTTATACCGTGGTGAACTCGTGGGGCTCTAGTGTCGCCAAGTATGAGCAGGAGAGGGCGGAAATCATTGAACTGGATAAGCAGCGCGAGAGAGAGTTGCGAGGCGGTGGCAAGCTGGCCGCTGTGGGAGTGGCGGGTCGCGACAGCTGTGCCGGGGGTGAGGACGGAGGAAGAAGAAGCGGGCACAGAAGAAAGAGGGAGGTGAGAGTAGTTTGAGACAGGGTGAAGGGCCAGCACTTGGTAGTGGGGAGCAGAAGTTTAAGGTGATTGTGTTTTTTTCCGCCCTGACAGGTAAGATGTACACCTGGTGTCATTCACGGCAGCAATTAGGGATCAGGTTGGGAGGGTGATGAATGCTAGGTGTTTGAGTGGTGGGAGGGTTCTTATTGTGGTGGGTAGTGTGGCTCTGAGGATAAGTTGCTGAAGTTAGAGGTGTTGAATGTGGGGTAAGGTGAAATGTCTGGTGCCTGGGAGTGTGGTGAATGTGAGAGAGGTGAACATGGGTGTTCCGCAAGATCTGTCTATGGAGGAGCTAAAAGAGGTGGTGTCGGGAGGGGTTGTGTTGGACGCAAGACGGATGGGTAGTAGGGCACTGGGGTTATACAAAGTGAGTCCCACGGTGTTGTTGTAGTTTGAAGGGCCGTTGCCGAGTAGGGTGCACTTAGGGTTTCTTAGCTTTTTTGTGAGGGAATATGTGCTGCTGCCACTGAGGTGTTTTAATTGTCAGCGTATGGGGCATGTGGGGGCTGTATGCAGAGGGAATGGTAGGTGTGGTAGGTGTGGGGTTGCGCATGAGTATGGCAAGTGTGGGGTAGGGGACAAGGTGAGGTTTTGTAATTGTGGTGGGGAGCACAGTGCTGTGTTGGGGGGGTGGTTTAGAAGAGGGTAGCGTGGAGGGTAGGGTGGAGAAGGAGCGGGTGGTAGGCCCAGTGTTGGAGAACGGTGTGGGTATTCACAGAGTGGTGTTGACTGAGACATGTAAGCATGAGAGTGTAGTGGTTGTGCTGAATTGGGTGGGCCTTGACCGGCCTCACACTCCAGTACAGTTGGAACAGCACCTTAAGCTGGTTGCGATCTGCCATTAACCCATAGAAGAAGAAGATGTGCATGTCAGAGATGTCTCCAGGGCTTTCGGTCTTTAGTGTGTGGATCTAACATTCTCTTTGTAGCAACAGCTTCTTTCGAAAGGAACCAGGGGATTTTTCAGGGTTGTCGTCGGTCGGTCGGAGGGCATGGTGACCTCATGGGCTTCTAGTGTGGATGCCGCCACGTTTGGAGCAAGAGAGAGAGTAATGTCGTCAATTTGATCTAATTCGAGAGAGAGAGATACGAGGAGTGGGCAGACTGGCTGCCATGGCTTTGGCGGGTTGCGACAGCTGTACCATGAATGAGGTTGGCATAGAGACGAGTTTGGATGGGAGTGTGGGTGTTGCCGGTGTGGGGTATGTATTGCGGAGTCACCTTATGTACGGAGGAAGAAGCCCTCTTAAGAAAGAGGGTGGTAAGTGTAGTTCGGCAGAGGGTGAAGGGCCGGCGCAGGGTGTTGTGGAGCAGGTATATAAGGTGTTAGTGGTGTTTGCAGCCCTGACAGGTAAGTTGTTACACCCGCTATCACTCATTGCGGCGATTAAGGAACAGGTTGGGAGGATGACAGATGCAAGGTGTTTGAGTGGTGGTAGGGTGCTCTTTGTGGTGGGTAGTGTGTCTCAAAGGGATAGGTTACTGAAGTTGGAGATGTTGAATGGGGGTAAGTTGAAATGTCAGGTGCTTGGGAGTGTGGTGAATGTGAGAGGGGTGATCACAGGTGTTCCTGGCCTTTTTATTTCAAAAGTTGCTTTAAAGCAAAGGAAGTACAAATTTTAAAAAAAGTCTAAAAGGCGGGAGTGGAGGAGCCGTGGAGGTGCAGTACCCGCCTGCAAGAGATGTTCTAAAGTAAAACGAAAGCACCCTCAACGGGGCAGGGATCATTTCATTGGTCAACACTACAGTTGGCATTCTATTATTTGGGGAAATTTGACAGCATTGTAACACAAACAATCTGAGAGTGCAGAAAAAATCTGCGAGGAGAAGATTTGCAAGCGCGAAGAAGCAGCCTGAGTGAGAGGAGAAAGGCTAAAGTTGAGAGCAGGAAATCTATCCAAGCAACAACATATCTGTGTCCAAGCAGAAAGTTTAAGCACAAGCAGAGCAAATCCAAGCACAAGCAGTGACTATTTGAGTGTGAGAGCAAGGATTTGAGGGAAGTTATAACAAAATCTCAACGTAATATCGGTGAGAAATGCTCTCAAATTGAAATAATGCGCTCTTAAATAAAGATAGGAATATAACTCCATAGTTAAGGTGGTGGATAAGGTCACTTATGCTGAAACAGTGCAGAGAGTGGGGGGCCTTGTGTTGGGTATGCTGGTGGAGAAGGAGCGGGGTGCAGCCCCAGTGTTGGAGGAAGGTCTGCGTGTTCACAAGGTGGTGTTGTCTGAGACGTGTAAACATGAAAGTGTGGTTAGTAAGGATACATTGGTGGTGGGCCGGGTTGAGTTTCTGGCATTTATGTGTATTGTGGTAAATGTCTGTAGTCAGGTTGCTAAGATAGAACTTGTGGTGGGTGCTGCTAGGGAGTTTATGGGTGTTACTGACGTTACGGCGGAGATGATTCATGAGTTTCTGAAGGTTAGGGGGGAGGGTAGGTAGTGGGGGTAGTGGCTGTATTTCCATCTCTTTGAGTTGAGTTGGGTGGACTTGAATTGGGTGGGCCATGACCGTCCTCACTCTTTGGTACATTTGGTGGCAGTATATGCACCTTTAAGTCGGTTGCGATCTACCATTAAACTCATAGAAGAAGTGCATGTCAGAGCACAAACCAAGACAGGAAGTCCAAGGAATCGTCTGTAGACCTCTAAGACAGGATTGTATCGAAGCACAGATCTGGGGAAGGGAACAGAAAAATATCTGCAGCATTGAAGGTCCCAATGAGTACAGTAGCCTCCATCATCCATAAATGGAACCACCAGGACTCTTCCTAGAATTGGCCACCCGGCCAAACTGAGGGATCAGGGGAGGTGATCAAGAACCCGAAGGTCACTCTGACAGAGCTCCAGCATTTCTCTGTGGAGAAAGGAGAACCTTCCAGAAGAACAACCATCTCTGCAGCACTCCACCAATCAGGACTGCATGGTAAAAGTCACATGAGAGTTTTATGTAATCGGAAGCAGCTGTGGTGTTTATGTGGTTAGTTCTCTAAAGCGGTCATAGTAAAGGGGAATGTGAATACGCTTTGTAACAATAGCATGCAACATTACGTTTACAAAAGAGCTGCATTTTATTTGGTGAAAGAACTGAAGGGTTTTAGTGTGAAGGGTTTTAGTGTGAAGGGTTTTAGTGTGAAGGGTTTTAGTGTGAAGGGTTTTAGTGTGAAGGGTTTTAGTGTGAAGGGTTTTAGTGTGAAGGGTTTTAGTGTGAAGGGTTTTAGTGTGAAGGGTTATAGTGAATGACTCACGGGTCATGGTGAACAATAGAACTTGCCTTTGTGTTTGTGTTCTCCTGTGGGTGTGGCCAACTCATTACTTCACCTGTTCCTGTGCTGTCATTGGTCAATCAGAGGCCATAGCCTGAAATTTAAATATTTACTGTTTCCCTTACATTAAAAAGAAACCATTTGTGAGGGAGATTGTGTGGTGTGATACAGTTTGTTATGAGAAAGATTGTGTTTGTGTGATCCAACTGTTCTGTTCCCATTTCTCTACTGTGTGTCTGGTGTTGTTGTGTTGCTGGCTATACTGCCGGTAGTGCCTGAAAATTTGAGACTATATTTGTATTAAACACATCCTAGTGAACATTTATCCATAGCATGTGTTTCAGCACAAGCAATAGTTTAGTTTTTATAGAGCAATCTGCTTATGCAATTATGGCCTACAGTGAGTTGAATGGGAGAGTAACGTGGGTCCCTGTTTTTGTGTTTCTGGCTATACTGCCAGAAGTGCCTGAGGATTTGAGACTATATTTGTATTAAACACATCCTAGTGAACATTTATCCAGAGCATTTTTTTCAGCCGAAGTGATAGTTTA